>LUCH01000802.1:134442-174043 GCA_013368495.1 Paragonimus heterotremus
AGAGAATGTCTTTTATTTCTTATCCCTAAGAAATCGACAGAAACAGAAGTTGTTGAAGCTCTAAGATTTTTTGGGAATATGCGTAATTTCTTCACTGAAAACGAAAAGCTATACAGATGACTTGATTAAGAAACTGTACTTATTCTTGCCCTGATGATTCAGATTCATACTGGGAGACTCACAACCAGGCGATCTAATAATGTCTTTCAAGAATATTCAGCAGTAAGATGGATAATTTGTTTTCAGAGAGGTAACTGAGATGGTGCTCGTAAAAAGTGGATATAACACGATACTAACTGAACAAGTATACAGGAGAATTAAGTCATTCATCCAGATTATGAGATTATCCTCAAAAATCGAAGAAAGAATGTGCCCGTACAATAAAATCAACAACTAAGCACTGCTAAGTAGTGGGGGACGACAAAACAGAATTAAGCCCCCTCAAACAGATGACTATTGTTTGAGTCGAAGCAAAAACGACTGTTCACGGATCAAAGAATGATAGAAAGTATAACTTACTCAAGAAAAACTGCCTAGTTTTGACTATTAATAAGTTTTGTGATATCCTGGCCAAATTTAGTACGAAGGAAGTCAAACAGTTTGGGCGTCGTGTTTAACCTTTTATTGATAAATGGATTCAGAATAACACAACGTTACGATCAAGTTGTACTACTCTACGTTTCAACCACTTCGGGTGGCCTTCCTCAGGAGTGTTCGATTACAACACTTCTGAGGAAGGCCACTTGAAGTGGTTGGAACGTAGAGTATTACATCTTGCTCGTTACGTTGTGTTATTCTCAATCCATTTATGTGATTTTGATATTCAAAAATTTACGAGGCTCAGAGTGAATAAGAGTAGAGGAAATGGTGGCAAAAGCCGAAGTAGAAATAAAGGTGATTAATGTAGTTCATCTGAACAAGATAACAAAAACGCACAGCCACCTTCCAACACTAATCAGGCAAAGCATAACAATCTCAAAAATAATACAACAGACCTTACCAAAATCAATTGGCGACCAGTTTTAATTCAGTACTAAAAATAATCTATCCGACCTCGACTGAATCACAAGTTCAGTAATCGCTGATAGACGAGAATTTTAGTAAACATTACTTCATTGCATGTATGCTGCGGCTTAAAAAAATCGTGTGAAGTATTTTATTATTAATGCTGTACATGAAGGTCAATTTAAAAAATGTGTTTGTTTGTCTAGCCTGGCAGTGCAACAAGATTCCTAAAGACTTCGATAATCGGTTAATCTTTGTTGAACAAACAACATTGATACCTCCGTATGCGTGAATGCATCCTGGATCACTGGTTTGCCAACGATCATTTGACTCCACCCTCTTAATAGTTCATTTGTCCGATTTACATTGCATACTCATCGTTCAGTTTGATGGTTTTACGTTCGTTGCTGGAGCAATTAAACGAAACACCGATAGTCCATAATTACTTTTTTCGCTAATTAGATTGTACGAGTGAGACCGAATGTGGAGAGCATTGTCAACACGTTTTTTTTAGTTGATAACAGTCTTTCGTCATTACTTACTACGGTTTATTGTTATTCTGGATGAGGATGCGATATAATAATTTCAATATAGATTCGTCTCAACTTCCTGATGAATATAACTCTTATCAGATTGTGTTTCAGTTTCAAACTCGACAAGCAAAGAATGACAACCAATTGTTAGTGTGTGCAAACCGCCAGCTGCTGGCCGTTCGTTACTAAAGAATCGCGCTTATTCAATGAAGAACAGTTTTTGGACTGATAAACTAACTAACCAAAAAGCCTAACTGTAGGGAAATTTTTTCACTGAAATCTTTCGACTTACTTCCTTGGACGTTTTGCATTGAAAACACAAACTATATTGGTCTCAACGTTGCACTTAGCTGGGGATTAAACCAACTCAACCCGCCACCCAGCCGATTGGCGCATGCACCTCACCGAACGGAAACTGTGACGAAAAAGAAACTCAAAACACTGGATTGTAGATTGCGGGCAAATCAAGGCCTGTAAAGCTGATACCCTGAACGATGATAGGAGTAGCGCAGTAGTCCCGAAACAGACTACTGATTAAGTGATTAAATGATCGAATCCCCGGTACGTCAATAAATCTTTTTCGAGCAATCAGACATATGTCTGAATAAGGACGTTTTTTTAGACGAATTACCTCAATATTGAGATTATCACTTTGACATTTGCTCAATGATCCTGAGTTCGAGCCCATGGTACTGATGAGATCAGATCGAAACATTTGCTCACCAATTCTCTAGTTATAGCTGAGACCAACTAAGCACAAAAATTTATCTCATTCTCCATGCCTGTTGGCTTACAAATGCATTGCAATCCTGCTGTTCCATTTCATAATAGCTAACGAAATTGAATCAGAGTCTGGTTCAACAGGATTATTAATGTAAAATTGATTATGAAACGTCCATTTGGCCTCATGGGACTTGAATGGGGAAAAATAAATAAAAGTCTGTTCTGATATCGCACGGCTTGAAAATTCTTTACAGGGTCCATTTTCATGAGATGTGTAATTTTACAAATTGAGACAATAGGCATGATCAGCTAATGGTGATATTTAGGAAAATGCAGTGGAACTGCTTGTAACCAACTCAAATACACAAAGTAGATTTTAAAAAATAGAACAAATATGATACTGATGGAGTGATCACATAAAATTTCTCATTCTGTTCTATCTAAAGGTTTACGACATTGCAAAAAACAAAGGTAGGCTGGAAAAATGTGGATTTAAAAATGTTTAAATTGTACCCTTGAACTGTGATACATTCAATAAACAAGAATGGAATTGCATTACCGATGAGCAGCGCGGCACATGTGGTGATTTAAACGTGACCGAAATGTGAAAACTTTGGTCTTCAGCTGGATTCAAGCTAACAACCAAATCGATATGTTAAACGGCAGCAAGCAATCTACCGGCTGGGTCAAGAAGCCCTGTCGGGAGCTCATACAACCAGCCTAGGCCCAACTTTCAGGCAGGTGGATCACTTAATTATCATATCTTCCATACTGCTTACTAACAATGTAATCCCAATGCCCAACAGTATTGTTGGCGAATTCCAGTAGGAAACATTCCAGAAATTCTACTTGAATAGGTAATCCCTCGGCTCACTTAATAAATTCCATGACACAGTGTGTTGAGTGAGCAACTAAATCCAAATGTGAAGATTCTAGGCTTCAGAAATCAACCTACTACTCAGCTGGCAAGGTGCTTGTCACGTTCTGGTGTGCTGTTTCTAACGCTGATTTGAATCTAATCGAAGCTTAGATGTTGTACAATTGAGCCGATTCCGAAGGATAGTGCCCCCTCATAGTGGAAACTGGACTTAGCAAGTGTTTCTGGCCTAATTCCAACCTATTGTGAAATAGAGAATTTCAAACGAATGACATTCTAATGGATATATTAGCTATATAGAGCAGCGGATGATCTATGTAAAATCTTGGCGCGATTCGGTTTTCAGCCTAAAAGTCCTGAGTAATGTTGAGAACAACTATTGACTAAGCTACTGAGTTCAGTTCTGGTTATTTCTTTTCATATGCTCCGGTGATTCGTACGATTCAAAGAAACGACTTCTTAGGTTATAAAATGTGTTATATAGGACTGGAGTCGATCTTGTGCAAGCTTTTCATGCTCTAACTCAACGGAGATGATCCTTGGCGGCAATATGGTGCTGCTTCAATCATTTCTGTTGTAAAGTCACCGTTACAACCGCAGTGGAGACTGCACGACCAGAATACCACATTTACTTGTCTCTATGTCTTCTGAACCAATCAGATTGAACTTACGAAAAAACAGCACTGTTTACGGTAAGCACGGCTTGTTTGAACGTGCTATAAGATTAGGTAGTAGCACCTTTCGTCCGTTTGGCGTAATTAGATATTGCCGTTGTATATTTATGAAGTGGCTTCTAAGCCAGGAAGCTGTTCAATTAAGTACTGAGGTTGGGCCTATGCTCCGATAGGATTTATCCCCACTATTACAGAACCATTCCCAAAGAGCTGTCAAATGGGTCTTTTAAGCTGCTCAGTAGGTTGTATTTTACAGAACCGTTCGCATCCCAACATATTCAGTCAAACAGCAAACGCCTCCGACCGCTTTATTTCACCGCACCTACCAATATCACTGTGGATGTGGAGTGACCTGCCTGGAGCTAGTTGCAGACCACAACACACATGTCGAGCTGAGTCAAACGTCGGATTACGCAACCGATCGATGCTAGCCAGATCGCCAGATATTGTCCAACACTTGGTATTGACGCGCCGTCAGCTGGACACATCCAAAAGTTCAAGGTCATCCATATGACCGTGACAACGAAAGGATCTTTCCATCTATAGACGATCGGTATGTTATTACAGTTTGTTTTGCGAGCTGGTTTCAATTTAATAAATTTAACAGTTTGCAGTTTGCACTCGTAAAGATGTACAGAAATCTGTCATGGCATAAATCGTGCAAGATTGCATTTCTGACTTCCATACTCAAACTTATCACGGGAAAAGAATACTTCAAGTTTCTCCATGGCTAATACGTATATTCTCAATAAAACTGATAGCTTTGTATATATATATATATATATATATATATATCAGTTTTATTGAGAATATACGTATTAGCCATGGAGAAACTTGAAGTATTCTTTTCCCGTGATAAGTTTGAGTATATATAGTTGAAAATCCTATAAACGTCATGCGAAATGAAGATTCATTGTTGGCGCTAACAGCTATCTCAGATTAAACAACTGTTAGGAAGTTGCTATTAAAAATTTTTACAAGTGAGAATGGTCGGAAAAGTAACGAACGCGGTTGCACTGCATTCAGGGGCGCCATAGAGGTAGTCTTTGGAAAGACAACGTTAATCAGGCTGGGTCAATGGAAGAGATTTCATAATCCGTCATAAACTGGGTGACCGTGTTTATCTATGACAGCTTCAACCTTTGCAACCATGGCTTTGGACGTATTAAATCTGCTGATCTAATCGGATTATAATCGCTTCGAATTTTACGACACTTAGCCTCTATCTACAATGTAACGAACCCTGAGAAGGGATGCAAAACGACCTCTCCTCTTTTGTGTATCGAGCACAATTCACCGGAAGGGTCAGATGAACCAACTGCTTTTTGTTGTTCCGGAGGAAAAACGGTCATCCAGATGGGACAGGACATTCAGAACTGTGATGAATAAAGCTTCTGTGATGCCAGTCTGCGGGGACGCGGCGGATATCACGATGTGATGAGCCACATCACGCAAAAATGAATCTGCCCACTAAATGGCTGCTTCAGATAACGGATTATTTTTTATTTCACTCACCGTTTGCAGCGTATAAATGAAATATCTAATCTGCTGACCCATTTTCGATTTTCTGTTTTTCCCCCATAATATTTAGCAGTTCAGACAAACTGTTCTTTTGGAGCTGACTGGTTCGTCGAAGTCGTCTACATAATTGCAACGAATTGCTTATGTTCGGTGAACAAAACTCCAACTAGCAAATTTGATTGTGCAATAATAATTAACTCTCTCTACTGTGCAGGTTTGCCTTCGTTCATTCAGGTTGTGGCTTCGTAACCGGCTGGGCTGTGCTTATCAAGTGAAATTAGTTTAATCAACCTAAGTGGTGTCCTAAAGTATAGGGAAAAGTGTCCGGCTCTACCACATTTCTGATGAGTAGTCAGGGATTTGGTCAGTGTTATGTTGAACACCATCCATAATTGATCGCAGCTGTCGCATTCCCTTAGACTTTTGGCCGGCCTCTTTCTAAAATATCACCTAGCAGGTTTGAAGAGATCAGAGCTTTCGACCTGTCTAGGAAGTCCCAATCGCATAATTATCGATTGAAGTTAACAGATAGTAACTGTGTCTCCAATCCAGACGAACGGGCAACCTGAACATTACTCACAAGTGAAAGTGGTTGAGTGTTCATGTGCGATGATAATTTGGTCGTGTCTAATGTGAGGTCAGTGGCGCAGTGATAAACACGGTTGCCTCATTAAAGCGTGGACGAAGTTTTAGTACCTGCAGCGGCGAGGATATGCAGTACTGACAAATTCTAATGAGAACGAAACTCGAGTCTGCCACATTTCATTACTGAATTTAATGAGCGAAGTGACACTGACGCGGTTTACTTGATAAAATATAATTCTTCCCACAGAGGTCTTGTCGAGTAGGATTAACCTTTGGAAAGATCACATTCGTCCGGTTCCTCGGAGTTTCTGTAGGAAATAAGAACACTTAAGATATAGGCCCATCTAGAATCCCAGTTAGTCCTGATTTGGTTAAATTTCCAATCTAGAAATGCCGTGACGTAAAATGCACAATTTTAGCCCATGTGACCTAAACGCCAGTCTATGAGAGACAGCTGATATGTGTATATCGCAGGTATCCGGGACATTTTAACTTTGTTAGTGTTCTCATTTCATCGGATTTCCAAGAACAACTATCAGTTTGTCAGTTTGTCACATATGAAATCACAGAGCAGCTGTAGGTTACAACAATATTTCATGTGGGTATCTCTGACCTCATTTCATCTATCGATTGGAGGTAACAAGACGGCTACTGTCTTCTGTCGAGATGATTGGACAATGGTAGTATTACTTGGAAGCGAGAATGGTTGAACGTTCGCATACGATCATTCCGTCCTATCTACTTTGAGGCCCATCGCACAGTGATCAACATAGCTGCCTTATGAAAACGTGGCCTGAATTTAGGTCCCACTCATGACATTACTGACGAGCTTTAACGAAAGTTTAGTACTTCTTCTCGAAACAGGCTGGCTGAAGAGTTCATGGGACTGCGACAGGTGTGATCATTTGTGAACGGTGGTCAACTCAGACAAATCAGAATTTCATACAACTTATCGACGCTCGTTTTATAAACCAAAAGTAGTCCATAATTCCCCTCTGAAAAAATCAACGGTTATTTGCAGATGAGGAGCTTCGGAAAAAACTGACGCTCTCACGAACCAGCTCGGTTTTCTATTAGAAGCAATATTGGAAACAAAAGCCCCATAGACAGTATATAAAACGATGGAACAACCACACAACGTTTGAAAACGGAAGTACACTGTACAAAATGTTATAGCAAAATCTCCCCAAAATTTGTGACTAATGTGCGTCGATGCACGGTATAGACTGCGTTCTCCCAGAAAATGACTAGTTTGTTCTGTCTTGGTGGTATGCCAAGGAGAAAGTAATGTTTGACAAAATACGCATTAAAGACTGGCCTCCGACTGTGTCTAGAGTGTTTTGGTCATTGTATCACCCTGCTCCACACGATGAACCATCGACACCATTTTGTTCAATCAGCATTCGCTGTGTTTTCAACCGTGCTATAAAACTTTAACCTGCGTCAAATCTTCAGGTTATATAATGATTTTACAATCAGTCCAAGCGATCCTCACTGACAGTGGTATGCCCAATATTACGTCCCACAAAGTTTGTTTTCCATGATAGATGACCTTCCACTATGACTACCCATCAGTATTAAGCATCCCAGAGGCAAATGCTTCACATGTGGTATGCTAACCAATAGTGAATCATTGTGTACACATCACCCAAGTTAGCATTTTTCTGACTTGAATGTATTCATTGCAATCAGATAGTAAACATATCCACAGAGAACGTATCCACATTAATGGATATCGTAGGTTAAGTAAGCTACACGCGTAGTGATGCATCTTGGGAGAACATATGGTGACTCCCTGTCCATGACTAATTGCCTTGGTCGATCTAGATGTTTAACCGCCGTTTTCCCACTATTTAATGTACAACATGAGGAATCATCATGTGAGCATCATTGGAATGAGGCATGTTCATTTTCTCAGCATATACTGTGACGCGCAGTCGAAACCAGCAAGCATACAGGGATTGAATTTCAATTGTGCGACAGAGCGTGCTGCTATGTTGTTGGCGACGTTGTAGTTTTCGTTTGTGTGTCATGTGCATGGTTTGTGTTTTCTACTACGACAGGATTGTGGTTCAAACCCCTACTTTGGAGGAACGCTGTCTCTCGTTGTCCCCAAGTTGTTCCAAATTTGGTCCACAAATGTAACGGACAGTTAGAGTACGAACGGCCGGCTTGTATGTTATAATGCTTAACCGTCCATTTTTGGGTTCTAAACATTAGGTCGGACAATTCCTCGCCTTTTGTCAAGTGCTTCTAAATGCCTTGCGAATGCTTCTTCAGGAATGATGTGAATACGTAAATGCGTCATTGGATAATGAAGCAGTAGATATTATTAACCGGCGAAAACAGAAGTTTCTAAATAGAACAGTGGCTCGTATCTTCAAAGCCACCTTGGTCACTGTCGTTTCGAATCGCCTCTGGACACAGGGATCCCGTTAAGACTGACTTCCGTTTAGAAAGGATAGTCTTGAGAATTTCACTACGTACAACTGTTATACTTCCCTATCTAAGGTGGAGCGTCTACACATTCTTCGAATATTCGGATATCAGTGTGTACCTTCAATTTTATGCAACGGATAACATCAACGGGTGAATTAATCATGAACTCATGAAGCGGAGATCTGATAACATGTTGATTTGCTCAGTTCCTAAGAATGCGCACACATACATGGCTTGACCGTATGCTAGACAAAACGACTGACACATCAAGCACTCGGTGTCAATGTCACATCAGTCTTTTTTGCTGCCTCATATACACCCAACATGGCTTACAGAATAGAAGCAAGTACAGTTGCAAAGTGGTTACCTACATCAAATTGTATTCGCATCCCCATTGACCCACTACCTTTTGAAAAAACTCGAGACAGTAAGGAGGCTACTCAAGTTCGCTAAAGTCAATTTTGCCGCCGTTCTACTCAGTCTTCTGAGAAATGAGGGTAACTGTGGAGGAGAATCAGAGTTAAACGTAAGGAACTTGCGATCTGTATGGGAATTACTGTCACTAATAACTCGGTTTATCAACCTGGGGAAAGATGTTTTATGAATTTTAAACCATCTTCTTCCAAACTCTGAACTGATCAATTTTCTTGTCTTCGTGGTTGCACGACTTGTGTGCTTCAGTATCAAACACGGATGAAATGATCTCCACCGCCGATATGGTCAATTAGGATAATGATGATCATTTTGGGAGTGTCGAGCAGAGCAGCCCCACCTAGTACCCTCAAAAGTCCAAGGAAAAAGTGTTACTTCTTCATGGTAGATATGATCGAAAGTAATTTCTAACAATGAATTTCAGAAAAATGATAATTTGTTGTCATGTAGGTCTACATATGTGCAAAATAGATATTTAGCCCAGCACTCGTCCGCATCACACAAACTGTCTACACTGAGTTTGCGTCGAAGTTCATTAGCAATTTTTTCTTCCAAGGCAACGATCGAATTGCAAAAGCGGTGATGTGCGGGAGTTCGGCGATACCCGTGGGACGAAGTCGGTGTAAACTCACTGAGAGCAGGACTCACAGCATCGGACCGGCGAATTCGGGCAGTTGGAGTTTCTACTTTGATAGATACTTGAGAACTGTGAAATTTTGTGGTCGATAGGTTGAATCGACTGGTGCATGAAGTTTTCACAGATTCCGTCCTTCGTTCATCCAAGACAATCTGGTCTGGATTCGACCAAATCAATACTTCCGACGAGCATTTGGTCTTCTGGGATCTTGACATGTGTTATCAAGATGTTTTGACGTACATATGGTAAACTGCAATTAGAAATCGACAAAACAAAGTTGAAAGATGGCAAAATAGTCTTACCGAGAAACTGGTTTTGCGAGGTTTTCTACACACTTGAACAAATGTTCATCATTTAAGTGTCAACTGTAATTGGCCACAAACTTGGTTTGTGGAGAAACAGCTTCGATTGACTAGTTTTGAATAGGAACGCTGCGTGTTTTCCCGTCTTTATCGCGTAGTATCACGCTGTTACCAAAGCAAGCCGTACAAATTTTCAGTGTCGCACGTTAATTTTCAGGTTTTTTTCTCACAGTTTCATTTTATTTCATGTCGTTACCTTCTACGAGGCTGAAATCAACCTGTTAGCTAGTAAAATATGCACACACTTTAGCCCAAGTCCATACATTAACGTACTGTCCGCTGACTACAACCTGATGGATAAAACAAGGACAGAGTAATTTGCTGTGCTTAGCCCGTAAAGACAAGAATTATTTAGAAAGTATATTGCGCTCGATCAGTTATACTGTTAGAAGATCGAAGTACATCAAGTCCCAGTGAAATTTGATTTAATCCTAAGTAGTGTAACTTGAAAGCCCCCTTTCGCCTGCATGTTTTCCCGTCGATAAGGAGTGCCTGAGAAACACCACAGTGTATTTCTTCTGTTTTCTGTCTTTTGATTTAGTTTGTTTTTGTTACTAGCCTGTTTTCTGATATCTTTGTACGTGAGTGTCGGTCATCTACTCACGCACCATTGTTCGCGTCTGTTCACACGTACGTATGACTAAACGAATGTCAGAATATCTACTGGCTATTCTATGCAAGTCTCCATCATTTCTGAACACCATAGATCGTTCAGTTACCATATCTTAAGTAACCGTTCATTAGTTACACCCGATTACTTGAATTCCAGTGGGCTCGATATTCTTATTGAACGCAACCTGTATTCACTAAAGAATGTGCAAGTTAGAAATTACTAAAAACTGCTATCGATCCTGCAAGTAGTAGGGTGAGAACTGATGATCAGATTAATGATCAGTCATCATCATCATCATAACAGCAGTCATGAGCCTGACCAAAACATACTGTGCCTCTGGCCACCGCTCACCTCAACAGTGACGTGGAATATCCTAGAAGAAAACGTTACCAAGAAGGTTGGAAATCAATAAAAGAAGACTAGTTGGAAGAACTGGAAATGGTATAGATACAGGTACGCCATTACACGCGATACATCCCCATCTCGAATAACATCACTAACCAGCGGTTTTAGTGATCACGAGGACCCCATCCAGGCAAGCGACACCTAACCACTCTGCTCAGTGATGCAGTCAAGGTCTTCATATTTCGTGGCCACGTTGTTGCTTGACCACCATGTGGTTTTACCCAACTGTTGATGGTCTCAGTATATAATACCCGGTACGGTAAACGATCAGATGGCAAACGGAGTATGTGACCCAACCATCGCAAACTGTGTAATGTGCTTAGTTGACCAATTGATCGCGCATCCCAGGCGTTCCGGAATACGCACCGGCGATCAGTCCACTTAACATAGGCCAATTGGCGGGGACAACGATGATCAAACACAGCAGTGTCCGCTTCTGTTCAACAGTGTTCATTCGGGTAATACATTATCAACGTACAAACCTCCGGTAGAATACATACAGACGTTACTGGTCAACGTTGTTGACTTTTGATGTACAGAACACAGTGGCTTACAAAAAACAGACACCAGAAAATTGCGGACAAAGAAACCGAAAAGTAGTATGCACAGCCTGGAAGTTATTCGATGGTCACCAGGAACAGTGCAACACGGATTGGAAGCCACGTAAAGTGGCTTGATAACTGGAAAAACTGTTGTATCGTCGTTCGCTTTCTATAAGAACCCACAGCAATACCAATCGTTGACCAAATTGCACATAGTACCCCCATCATTTGTAGTTTTAAAACGAAATGACATAATGAGTAAATGACATATTTCCCAAAAAAAGGTAGCCAAGTTAAGCGTGAGCGGGAACTCAATTAAAACACCTCAAAGACCGGGAAGTAAGAAAGTAACAAATGATTAATTTTCCAGAATAAAAAGAACCTACTGATTTTCAGTCTGTGCTGATATTATCGAAATACAAACGTACCTAGTCCGAACGAGAGTGGATAAAAAGTCCGGAAGTGACTAGCCGAAATGTGCCGGGCCTTAAAAGCAGAATATTTGTGTGAAAGAGAGGTATTGATCATTGCAAACCAGCCATAATTATTGGGTGACGAATATCATCCGTCCATCAGCTGTCAGGGCGGGACGTACCTTAGATGAAAAAACATTCTGTTCCAAACAACAAACACTCGAATACGATGACGCTGAGTTTGAACCAGGACATCCTGTAGCATGCGTACAGGTAAGCAGAAATACAGAACGTGCAACCAGAAAAACAATGATTATAATTGGAATTTTTCGAAAATATACATTTTGATAGGTCGCTGCAGACTAGTGATAAACACGAGAGAATATCAAGTCACTAAGTGAAACGTTAAGAAAATTCATGCGTAAGACTTGTGACCGCATAAGTTCATCTGTCGGTTATCAGGCTCATTGGTGATAGGTGAGGAAGTAAAGAGATGGATTAACAGTAAAGTCAAACACACATATTGACAATTTTTCCATGGACCAATCAGTTATGATAGCTGTCATTATAGTACGCTAACCTAACAAGCGAGTTCTTGTGAACACAGAGCTAGATATAAAAATATCGGGTGCTTTGGCGCAACACCTTAGTTGACATACTCCTACAAAGTACCTTCGGGGCCCATTCTGTGGAAAATCCGGTCGGAGTAACTCAACTTAAAAAAGGGTCGCTAACCTTATACATGGAAAGCGTGCTAGTAGTGACTCATAATCGAGAATACAATGAAGAGACCACAAACGCGAATATCCTCATTAGTCTGATAAGTGATGAATTCATGTAAGATTCGGTTCAACGAAAACTTCTTTGACTAACCGTACACACATGTTAGCTGCTTCGATCCGAAGTGCTGAAGAAGTTGTGCAATTCCAAATAAGCTACATAACTGTCACGTCAATAAACTGTATCAGCAAGCGTCGCGAGCAACCAGCGGTCCTGTGTATGATGATGATTATTGGGAACCTGAATCTAAACTAGCCGAATGTTTGCGCAAACACTGGGAGTAACAGCTGATGGAAAATTTTCACCAGTTAATTACTCCAAATTGACAGGTGCGCTCACCAATCTGAGCAACACTTCAGCTGGCCTAAGACAGACCATGTGGAAGACGAGACCAGACTGGCTAGTTATTGCATTCTAGACGGTCCTCCGTCGGAAGTAGAAGTGGTCCTAGAGTTCAGGTTACTGAAGCGTAATAAGGCTCCTGGTCCAGACTTCCTCCTTCCTTCTCTCTTCAAGGATGGTGGCGAGAGGTTGATATCAGAACTGACGCAACTCTTCCAGACGATTTGGGAGACTGAAGAAGTATCTTGTAATTGGTGCTTACCAACAGTCATTCCCGTCTTCAAAAAGAGGGCCTGAAGTCTAAAGGACAACAAAAATATTCAGTCTATTGTCTGTTGCGTCCAAGTTCCTCACTGGCCTCATTTTACGTCGGCTGACTAAGCCCAGATCAAGTCGGACACGCTAAGGATAGGCAGGATTCCGATCCGGTCGAGGGTGCGTTGACCGAACACTCAACTTGAGATGGATCTTGGAACATCGGCACTATTACAAACAGCAGGTGGTCGTGGTTTATTTGGACCTGAAGGTTGCTTTCAATTCAGTTGCTCATGTGATCCTCTGGAACTGCTTTCTTCATAAGGAAGTTCCAAGGAAACACGTGAATCTGGTGAGATCACTAAACGTCCGCTTCAAGAGTACGGTGAGGGTATAGGAACAATTGACTCGGGCATTCATCACTTCTAGTGATGTTTCGCAAGAGTGTCCGATCTCTCACTTCCTGCTCAATTTTGTTATGGACGAAATTCTGAAAGGTGCACCAAAGGAATCCAGTGATCTGAGTGTTCCGCTTCTTCCCGGCGCTAAGTTGATCGATCTGCACGACACTGTCTTACTTAGCCCTCAGCCGAAAAAATGCAGACCATGCCGGACAGGTTGAGCGACCGAGCTGGTTTGTATGGAATGCGCTTCGCACCTTCAAAGTGCAAAGTGCTGCTTCAAGACTGAGGCATTCCCACTCCTACTTTCTTCATTACAGTCAATCCGCTTGAGACTGTAGACAGTTTCACATACTTGGGTAGCACTATCTCGTCAGCCTGTTATATTGCTGATGAGATATCAGCGAGGATAGCAAAGGCACGAGTTGCGTTTGCCAGACTGCGTCATCTGTGGCATCGAAAAGACGTCCGGTTGCCGCTGAAGGGAAGAGTACATAATGCTTGTGTACGTTCTGTTTTGCTCTACAGTTTGGAAACGTGGGCTGTTGGCAAGGAAGATATCAGCAGGCTTGCTGTGTTTGGTCATCGTTGTCTCCGCCAGTTGTTCCACATTAAATGGACTGATCGCGGGATCAATGTGGCCGTCCACTTGCGTCTATTCATGTACGTTCGGGATGCGTGATCAATTGGTCAACTAATCACGTTGTACATCTTGCGATAGTTAGTTCACGTATTCTGTATGTCATCTGATCGTTTGACGTACCGGGTGTTATATGCTGAGACCACCAACAGTTGGGTAAAACCGGATGGCGGTCAAGCAACAACGTGGTCACGAGATATGAGGCCCCTGGCTGCTCCACTGATCATAGTGGATAGGTGTCGCCTTCCTAGCTACTGTGTATAGTAGACCGATTAGACAGATCATTAATCAGCTGTCAGCCACTTCGTTACTTTTAGGCTGAACATCACTCGAGTTTGATCGCAGTCCTCACATTCAGACAGCCTAATCTTCAGTAATCTAAAACGGTGACTAGCAGGTTTATCGAGGTTGGGGATTTCGATCTGTCTCGAAGGTCCTAGTCGCGCGATTATCGATCAGAGTAAACGTACAGCGGTTTTGTCTCTTGTCGAGGCAATCGGGCAGCCTGATCACTATTTACGAGTAAAAATGGTTGAGCGTTCACATATGATAATTCGGTCGTGCGTAGTTTAAGGTCAGCGGCGCAGTGGTCAGCATGGCTGCCACCTTTAACGTGGTCTGGGTTCTAATCACGGCCGTGGCAAGGACATGCACCATCGATCAGCTCTAACAAAATCGAACCTCAAGTCCAGTGTTTCTATTCGTAACATACTGACTGGAAAGTCTATTTAAATGCGACGGCTGCGATTAAATGCGAGTGATGTTCAGCTAGAGAAGAACTATATGTGCCAGAGGTATTGTTATCATCAGGGTCCGAACTATATACAAAATGCTTACAAGCTATATGTTTGCGTAAACACCAAATGATCACTATAAATGTCATATGTAAAGCTTCACTAACGTGTGCTAATAACCATATCAGCATCAAGGGCCAGTAATGAGGTTTAAAAACAGCGTTAATTTTCCTGTTTAGAAGGATACCAGTTTTGTATGCATAGTCTCCTACTGTTTTAAAAGAACTGAGTTACATTTAAATGTTGTCTTCAAAAACTAGAATGGTTATTGTTCAACTTCAGCACATCAGATTTAATCTCGCTGCAAGGATAATCTGAAGCTTAGTTTCGAAATTTCACTTTCAGCTTGAGTTGGAGGCAGTCACACGAATCATACCATTCATTTTGAGTGAGTTATTTGGACGAATTGAAAACCGCATGATGCAAGACTCAAATGAAATCAGTCGAAGAAGTAAAAGCAAATGGTTGCACTTCAGCTACTGTATGTCGTTCTTGCACCACAGTCAGCTGACCAACTGTGAATCCCCCAAAACAACAGCCTTCCGTGACTCATCGCCCAACAAAATGTCCATCACAGAACCTAACGACGATGTGTTAACCATGGATACAAATGTTCCTTACAATACCACTTACTAAAACACGATGTTCGCCAAAGGAAAATACTGAGTGGAACGGAGCTTACAAGATGAAGACTACACTTTTCAAAGCAACAAATGTAAGGTGAAGCTCTGCCCCCTATTTTTGTTGCGATGATCCAGTGGAACCACTACGATCGTCTGATAGTTCTTTAGGAACGCTTCAAATTACAAATCTTTTTCAGGAATTAATTACTCCTCATAAAATCTCCGAAAAGTTACTCCAAGCTTCTTTAATGTTTACTAGAAAATAGCACAACGCGTCCAGTAAACGAAAGACATATTATTTCGGACAAATCTTCCAAAAGAATGAATCAGCACACGTACAAGGTGAAGTTTGGGCCAGTTTCTATCGACCAATACTCTCCTCACGCCTCGTGATGGCATCATTCGTGCCATAGTCGACTTGTTCACAATTTTACAAGCTATCAATAGCGCACTCACTATGCTGTGATGAACCACAGTCTACTACAATTGCGACTGTTTCACATTGACAAATGTCGCTGTTCACAGAATGATTGTAGGAGCTGATTTGGCTGGGCCCTGTTGTGTGATGAAGACAATTAACCAAAGTGAGTATCATCTGTCCTTCGTGTGCTGAAGTGGATGAGCTTATCGCCACTGTGTGAAACACCCTCGTTAATGCGTCATGAGGAATATCCGTTTTTTATGATTCAGCGTCCATGAGCAAAAACTGTCCAGTCTCACATTTTCATTTACTGAGACTGCACATTTATATCAATGATGTTACAAAACGATGACGAATGTTATGGTGGAGTCGGCAAGCGACAATCCATTAATTTAACAGAAACTACCATGCAAAGACCTTCTATATCAGCCAACCACGTTGCACTTTTGTAGGCTTCAAACAGCTAGTAGAGCATACTGCGCAACTGTCGGAACAAGGATTGCGTCCAACTCAATCTTTCAGATTTTTAATCGCTTTTGAACATCTCCTGAAATGAAGTAACCAGTTGACAGCCTCTGAATCACAAGGATGAATGATGTTTTGTCAGGAAATTTAGAGTGACCACAAATGGTGTTTTAATTACTGTTCTACTCGATCTGCTTGTAACAGATTTTAGACTCTTGCCGATATTATCAGTGTTAAGGTTGGGTGTCGGTCCAGTAAATACACACATTCCTTTAGATCTAAATTCTGTACTCCCATTGTGGATCACTTGAAGAAGTATACGCTAGTTTTAATCTACAGCAAACTCTTCTCATTGAGTTGAAATAAAATCATGTAGATTTAAATATGCATTCCATGTGATTATCTATGGAGAACTATTCTAGCCATTAAGAAACGCCGTCATTATTTCAAATAATGAGTTCGTCGTTCCAACTTTAAAAACGTCCAACACGCACCGTAATGTTAGATGAAAGAACCGGTCCACCAACTGTCTGACACTCGAACACATAACCTCTAAGACCTGTTTACAAATCACACTTTTTGCGCACCAACTGGAAATACTTTGTTACAGCCACAATTAGTTTGTACAAACTGTTGACACTTACATCATCTTTGCTGTTGTGTTGCCTATTTTGAGTGACTGGTGATCATAACTTCTGTTTTCGTTACCGTAATAGTGAGGAACCAGGACGTGATCGCAGATGTACACAGAAGCCAAGATAGGGTTGATTATACCTCAGTTCATCAGCAAATCTACATATCAATTCAGTGAAAAGTTGGCAGCTGTTTTCAAACACACCATGCCAAGTTACTCAAGCAGTGCATAACGACATATGTTCTGTTAACCATCAAGAGTGTAATCTGGAGGATACTCTGAGTAAAATGACCTCACATTTATGACGGTGAGTAGCCAAGCAGCTAACTCCGTCAGAAACCTGCTTCGTAAATGATATACAAGTAAATTTGTTTTACAAGAAGGGTACACATCGTGCTGGAAGCAAGACTGAAGAGGGCGCTTTTAAAGAAGCTGAGATTTATCGTTAAGTTTGCTCTAAACTATCGTAGAAATTCATCAAGGCAACTTGTACACATATGATTATTCATAATATTGGTAAATTTGGTAGTCCACTTTGATAGATTTAGCGTTAGGTTTCTTGCTAAGTTTCACAACTAGATTGTAAAGGTGTGATCAACAGACAAGTTGGCACCATCGGGTTTAATGATTAGACATTTACTATCTATCATCAATTTTCTATTATTTGCGGGAGGTCTGGAGAAACGGTATATCATTCAGACGCTAACATTGGGGTGTACCTTTGAATCGTTGTCAGTGTGATCGTGTCAGATGAGTTGTCTTGGTAGAAAGCTTAGCAACAGAAAACACTTCAAACATTAATAGCCCAGTAAACCATTATATGGTTTGACCAATGAACTCCTGCTTCTGCTGAGTGTAATAAACGCTGCGGTGCCATGACACTATTGTCGATTGCTGAGATTCATTCGCGGTTAGTGATAAGTATCGTGGTAAGTCTGACAGTTTTAAGGGAGACCCAGTTGTGAAAGATCTGGTCCTTGGCTGGATTCGAATCAGTGACGGAAACAATATGCATAGGCGTTGCAAATACCTACAAGTTGAGCTAAGAGGCAACACCGGAAACTCATATTTTGACTCAGTTACCCACGCAGCACAATGTTATATGAAATCCACCAACGCCATCGGTCAGCACAGAAATCGTATCGTTTTAATTCGTCAAACCTAAGAAACTCTTCGTTTATGTTTTGATAAGCAGTACCAACAAATGAGCAACAGAATAGAGTAAAAAGATAACGCTCAGCTTAGATATTTTGCCTTCTACATCTACCAACAACCTTCCTCGGAACTAACTCGTCGCTTACCTGTCTTTACCGTCAAACCCAGGGTTGTAGATTGTGTCTGAACAAGCTCTCACACCCTATTCTGTCACTAGGTCAAGGTCACAGGTTCGACCACGTTATCTACATGTTACGTCATTCAGTTGTAAGACGAGGGTTTTGTGTTGATCCAGTCATTCACGTAACACACAAACTTAGTTTTAATTAAGCAGCTCGACCAACCCACTGTGATGTTATATACCACCAACTCGAAACTACTAATCACTAGTGCTGGCCTTTTGGTCAATTGGAAATTTACATGGTGTAAACGAATGGTTGACCAACCCTTCCCTGTTATTTTGTTCCATCGTTATCGTCATGGTTCTGACATACGGATATACTGGATTTTAGTAAGTTAGTAAATGGTCGGTTAGACGTGATAGATGGGCTGAAATTCAACTGTTATAAATCTATGCTTCAAATGGATTCGAAAGAATGATAGGAGCCATATTCTTCCACGCCGCATTCTCCGTGCTGTATCAGGCGAAACACAAGACCATAAGGAGAGCTAGGAAAATCACACAATAGGACAGCATTTACCGCAATATCACATCATGATTTTAGTGTCCACTAAATGATCGGCTAACAAGATAAATCGGACTTATTTATGCTGTCCTAGTAAACCAGATAATTCCATTAGAACAGCAAAGATATTTCAATTCTTCAGCGTCAGTGTTGATGCTGACCAAATCAATGCTTTGTATTCCAAGGAAGCTCCATAAAAGCCACATTTTACCACTGGTCGCAATAGTAGAAAATAGAACCGATAAATGTGAATGTATTGAACGATGAGGATCGTACGTTAGGCCAACGAGCCAGTTCGGTAGAACCATTCTGCAGAGTGATGGTGGAGGATATTTCCGAATGGCGGACAAAAAAGATGACATCGTCTGTATACTTTAACAGAAACATGTCCCTTTCAAATGTTGTATCGGTTTGAACAACCACTTCCGAACAGCCCATTGGGACTTACATAAATAGTACCGCCGACGAATAAAAAATTAAATTTTACGCAATTACTCGTGAACTGTCTTTGATAATGCTTACGTTAAAATCTATTGTAGAATCATTAGATCATCCTGGGGGAGCTTTGCGATGTTGTAGACTTTCTTCAAAGTCCTACTGATCACTATAAACGTCCTGTGCTTCAGACACTCGTTCTGTATGATTCCTACATACAAACGTTCTGATAGTGCAGCAAGTAGAACTCCGCCAGAGACTTGGCTAGGTAACTTGTGCACTGCTTAAAGCAATTTAGGTCTCTGCCATCCACTGCTGGTCGATTAAAACCTCGGCACATGTTGAACTTCTTATTCACTAAATGTACTGCTCACCTGTAATGTATAATAAAGTACTTTTTCCGAAATTGTCCAACGACGTTAACAGTATTCTACCTTCACAGAGTTAGCTGAAAATGAGAGTCTTTTGAAGGATTCCACAAATAAAATTCATTCGAGTGTATCTTACCCCATGCGTTCAGTCATTAGCTATCGGGCAACCTGATCATACTCACAAGCGAAAGTGGTTGAGCGTTCACATATGATAATTCAGTCGTGCCTAACGTGAGGTCAATGGCGTAGTGGTAAACACGGTTGCCTCACGAACAGCATGTCCGTGGTTCAAGTCCCGGCAGTGGCGATGATATGCACTACTGACGAGCCCTAATGAGATCGAAACTCGAGGCTAGTGCTTCTTTTCGAAAGGGGCCGACCGGATAGTCTATGCGAATGCGACAGCTGCGATCAATCGTGAGTGATGTTCAAATTGAAATTAGCTATCTATACAACTGACAACATTGACTTGTAGTGTGACGGTCTAACCCGCATTGCTGCCAGTCATCAACTCATAGAGCAGAAAGACTTTTGAATTTTATTCCATTTTTGTGTTATCTCAATTTCCCATCAGGACTGAAGTAGTCGCCAAATTCGGAAAACCGTCTTTTCATATCCATCTATGAAATGTTTCTCTATAACACAGCACATAATTGGTACATTTTTCAAATCATTGCCATGGTCCCCGATGAATGTGCTGCTCACATTTAACCTTCTTGAATGTGTTATAGAATAATTTTATATCCCAAATAGGTGGCAAATTGCAATGTAGTTTCGTAACAGTAATTCGTTGGTGGAATTTTTAAAATGTTCCATACTTACGTAGCTAAAATGCTGTCTGACTTAACCTACCCACTTGATTCGGGTCTTCCTGCATTTCCATATTTTCAACTACATCTGGTTAAAACATTTATTTACACTCACCTTGTCTTACATCTCTTCAGTCCTTCCTTATTTCGCTCAATTTCTGCCCACACTCAGCATGCAGATTTCTGGAGTGACTATAGAACTAAATTATTCATCGTTCAATCACCAAACTGGTTGTATGCACGACCGACATCTCAGCAATAGTAGTAGCCGAGTTGGAATTACGAAATCCAGCGGCTTGCACAAATTACTCCTAGTGGATTCCGTGAGACTATGGGGAGAATTGGAACTCCTTTCTAAGCTTACCTGGTGGCTGTCACTAACAGCGGTGTTTTTTGGTCAAGGTGTGACTATTTCATTCATTCCCTCCGGTTTAAATCGGAGCAGATGCTCCATTCAAAGTAACGTTGACGATGGTGGATTGGCTAGGTGATTCAACTAAACTCGCTAGGCGTTCATCAGTTTTTAACAAAGTTTATTCAAGTTCGACGAGCAGAACTAAATAATTTTCTTCAGCTATACACGGTTTGGCACTAAGAGACTCATGGACCCGTGATTAGTCTAGCTTACACCCTGTATAGTAGAAAACCATTACTGTATATTACTTTGGGTGAAATAGGTAGTACATGTGTGGAAAAAACCACATCTAAGATAAGGATGCATCTAACGGAACATCTGATTTAGCCGAAGAAATCGTAACAAGGACAACGGGGGTTACCATTTGTTCAACTGCAACTCTTAAAACAGGTTTACATTTTGAATGATTATGGGTGTTCAAGCTACCCACTGTGCTATCTGATAACTCGATATACACCATGACCTTTTAACAGTCCGATGCACGGCCTTATCCGCCCAAAACATATCGACGGCTTGTTAACATTACTGTTCAACTTATGAATAGAACAGTGTCCCAACGATGATTAAATCTTTGGTTTTTACAATTTCGGCAGTCGACAGTGCCACTCATAACAGACGAGTTTCGGGAAGGACTGCACCTTTATTATGTTTAGTGTGCTTCTGTTCTGAAAATGAGCATAGGTGAACGCGTATGACTTCTGAGTTGACTGAATAGAGAGTTGTGTTACTCTACACTTATAGCTCATGAGTTTTATCCCAGGCTCTTCAGTTATCCCTTAAGCGATTACGACAATCCAGGTGCAATGCCAAAAGCAGATGTTAGACGAACAGTTTACTGTCTCGGTGAGCACAACCAAATTAGACACTAAGGATAGCATAGAAAATAGAAACAAAAAATGCGAAAGGCAGGTAACTTCGTGCATCGTGACCGACCAGTTCACCCTGAGACGATATCCCTGAAAACGGGTAATCCTGGGACAGTCCTTCGTGAGAAAAATCACCTCCGACCTGAATTAAACTTTTAAAAAAGGGCTTTCTTATATACTTATGTGTCATCGTGACTGCGAAATTGAATCATGCCACTGAATATGTTTTCACCTCGCCTACGGAAGGGGCCTTTGTGATGTGCATATTTAGGTATGTTCACGTAAAGTCAGTATGAACGTTCATTCCTAAGAGGATGAAGGTAAGTAACTGAACAGATAATGGTGATGTTTTGTGTCGCACAGGTTTTGTACGTAATATCAGCAAGACAACATCGGTGAAAACCCTTGTTCACAAACATGTGGACCCAAACACTGATAGAATTTTGGGTTTATCTGCGGACGCTATCATTCTTAGGATGATTTAGATCTAGGATTATTTGTTCCGGGTTGATGTCACCCAAACTGAGTGATCACGTAACCCCCACATACTGATGTGTTCGTACTACGCACACGGACAAAACATGCCAAAGTTCAGCGCTTGTAGATAAAAAAAGTGTACGGGTAAGCGTTATGGCTCCAGGGTGCCCGGTACTCATTTAAGACATATTTTATGCAATTTGATGTTCAGGAGTACCATTCCAGATCCTGGTTACCTGTCACTTAATTAGGCTCAGCGATAAGAAGGGTAACCAGTTGGAGGAAGCACATTACTGAAGGTAGTCCTCCACACTCTCAGTGACATCAACTCCAATCTAGTAGATACGTAAGGTACCTAAGTGAAGTAGTGAAAAGTTAAGAGTCCCTTATTAGCCGAGATAATTTTACCAACTATAATTGTTGATGCTACGACGATAGGTAAGGAGTGAGTAATTAGCAGTATAGAACTGTATATCAATGAATGTGTTCGTGACCAACAGCAATGTTAAACAGTAGATAAAACAACGTACATCTAAAACAGAATGCATAGAATTGACACTAGTGGTGTTGATAGATCCGCGCTTGATGACGGTGTCAACCCCTGTATTGATCACCGAAGGACTAAACGCGTTTTACACATCATGTTATCCGTTGAAGTTTGGGGTAAACGGTCGCAAACGTGAAACTGAGTTAAGTTACGAAATACACATGAGAAAGTTTACTATTACAGACGTGTGCATGAGAAGGTCAAGAAGTTAATATGTAAACGCCTGTGAATGATTGGAAGGGATTTTAGCAGGATAACCATGACGACCGGCAAGATGTCCGGCGAATTCAAAAGTTGTGGGCCAAATATGGTCGTTCTAGTGTTAGTTTGGCTTTTGTCTGTGTGTGATGCGTGTCTATTGCGGATCACTCGGGTAGCTCATTCTGTCTATCGATACGCATGATCAGTCAGGAGCTACAGGGAATAATCTCAACCGCCATGACGAGATGTAGTGAAGTTTTGTGTGTCACTAGCGGATATGCGTTGTACTGTATACCTGAAAACAAATGACTGAATAGAACCACTATCAGTTAAAATAGGATCCGGCAACTCAACAGTATTTCTTGTCATTTAAAAGTCAGGAATGTTCATTTTAAAACCAATGATACACGGATAAGAGTGTACATCTTTAGACACTAAATGTCAGGCGGTACTTTGGTTCCGGCCGTTTACCATATTCAACTAAGGTCTATTTATTCGGAGCCACTCTGCTTTCGCCAGGGTGAAGGTGGATACAAGGTGCGATGAAGTGCAGTAACTGACACTTAATCAAAGCCTTATCAGCGAATTCTAACTGACCACAATATAATCGTGGCAACATTCCTCTTTATGCACTCTGTCATGATATGTCCTGCTTAGTGTTATGGTCAGGCTTGTATGTTTAGTCAATCCAAAAAGATACTCTGAATAGGACATTCGTCCTAATCGTGTCAGCCATATCACATAAGTCAAACGGAAGCATCCAGACAAAAACACGTTTACACTCATGAGTTGAATGTCACACTTTCGGTAGCTTAGCAGTGCTTAGGTTGGAAGGCAGGAAACTACATGTATATAGCGGAATTATATTTGCAATTTCAACCCTACTGTTTTCCGCATGTACAAGGAGAGGTTAGAAATGTACTCCCCAGCAAAGAGGACTCCGATCGTACAGCGGTTAGCCGCGACCGTCAACCAATTATTCTTTGTAGTCTAAAAGCTTGAAATGTATTTCAGAATTTTAACTTAGGTCTGAATAAATCAACAATGTGTTTCAGACAAACTTCTGAAGGGCTGAATTGGATTGATGAAAAATAATGGCTGACATTACTACCAGAGGTTAAAGACTTGTAGCCTGCCCATTGTCTTTTGTTGCTAGCTGTTGACTAGGTAATTTTTTTCTGCCACATCAGGTTTTACAATTATTGCAAGAAAACCACTATCCACGTAACCGTGACCCAGATGAAGAGCACATTCTCGCTCTCTATCGAAGGAACGATGTCATATTTCTCAAAGAGCTCAGAGGGATGTATGAAGAATTATACAAATATTGTCCTCAACAGAACTCAAAATGGAGCGTAACCATTCAAACTGAAGTTTAATATTCTCACATAAAAGACTAATCTGATTAACGTTCAGACACAACCTGAATGCCCTCATAACTAATTCAGGTCACTAGAAACCACCTCATCTGGCCTTGCAACTTGATTCTAATCTACCCTGGGCAACAGAACAAGCACTGATTATATTGGACAGATTATGAAGTTGAAAAGCAGTCAGGTGATTGACGGCGTCACTCATAATGTGCCCTCCAGTTCTGCTATTCTCAATTTACCAATCAAATATGCAACAGTAGTCAATGATGAGATACAAGTACGCTTGTGAATATTAAAAATCGTCTCATCCGGAAATTCATGTATACTTATTACTGTCCCTCACGTCTGTCCGGTGCAGTAATCAGTGACAATCTCCGCGCCAGACACGCTCCCACATGCACATCATATCAAACTAGCCCACAATTTAGTGACCTGCGTTCATACAATTAGCAAACAGCAATACTAATAGCCTATTACCAATGTTCTGCCACCAGTCATGGAAAATGCACAATGGATGAGAATGAATTGGTTGATGACGTGCTATGCAATTAGGCATTGGTTTGCAAGACAGAAAGCAATATCCCGGTGATTTTAAATATAACAATGTTCACACATTTTGTAGAACGCCTAATCTTCTATTTGTTTGTGGCTAAGGTCAGAATGCGTCGCTAGTCCGTTTCCGACTCGTCTCTTTGCATAGCTCGGCTTGTGACTGGACGAGATGGCAGAACAACCGTTCTGAAACTGTGAGTAGGTAGAAGTTCCATATTTTCCAAATTCTCCGACAACTGATTTGTCATTGAAAAATCGAGAACAGAATAAGGCGAATGGACGTAATGAATTTATTTTCTCAAATTTGCTTAAAGCACACTGAACGATCGGTCACACCACTGAAATTACCAATCCCTCAGGGAATTTCTCCCCTCATGGACGCGAAGCAACTAATCACACAGACGAAGAAGACAGAATAATGCCTTGGTGTGATTTTGCTATTAGGCATTTTATACAGTGTCGTGCACAGAATCTCCGCATCCACCAATACCAAATGACGATACTGTAGTTAGATACGTGGAAACAGCGCAATCACATGTTCACTTCCGGTGCTTTTCTAAATTGTCCGCTTGATATTGAGGTTGAGTGTGGAATGTCTTCAGTCTTTCCGACTGAAATCACTCTTCATCAACCAACAATCGGCTGTTGCTTCGGATCTGAACTTAAACATTAATTCAACCCGCGGGACACATCTAAAACCCGGACAAGTCTAACTGATTTACTGTGTTCCACCTGTGAAGTTCACACATGTTTTCACAACTGTGCCTCAGCAAATATTTCTAATCTTTATTGCCAAACATTTTGGCAACTGCCTCAGTAACTGTGCCGCATTTGAAACCACAACACCATTGTTTAGACAGCCATATACCATCTACAATATGGTTGTTTTAAACTCACAAAAATGAACGTAGTTCAACCCCCAGAGCTTTCGGATTTCCTGAACCTCCTAAAATTTTATCTCAAAATTCCACATTAATCATTTTGGTTACACATTTTTGGCAGAAACTACTGTAGTGAGGGCGACCGATCGCACTATTCTACTCACACCACTATTGTTCAGTATTGAGGTAGGAGTATGGAATGTGACATCGAAGTGGCCACGAGGAAAATACAAGGAGGAGCATTTGAGTGCAACGTGACATGAAATGGTTCTTAGTACATAAAGGAACTGAGCATTGGCGTCCATGGCAACCGTGATGTTCTGAGACTAGTGTCGTACGCAGATTAGATTTATACGGTTAAAATTGCGGCAGGTGTGAAAATCGTAAAAATGAAGGAAGTATATCAATTTCATTTTAAATGATATTGCCTGTCAGTTTTCTCGTGTATGGTGTTAGCTGGACAGAATGTGTTATTTTTGAATTCGTATCCAAATAAAACACACGTCTCAACCTATCCAGATGCATGCAATGCACGGAAACAGCTGTTGAACCGGAACAGTTTATTAACGAACATAAATTATCAGAAAATATACAGTGCACACGGAAGTCTGGTGCAATCTATTAAGAGCACGAGTGAATCACAACAAGCTCGCATGTTGCATACAGGAAGAGTGATTCGTTAAAAGAGAAGTTCGTTACAGGTTGGCTAAGTCATCAGAATTTCTCTATTAAAAAATGAAGTCTTACATTTAACTAACGAGTAGACCAAGCAGGAAGTCGGCTATCTCTATGTACCCACATATGATATTTTTCATGTGTCTGTAGTAAATGGCAGGTCACTTTTATGTGCCGCATTTTTGTCTGAACACTGATGCTTCCGAAAGTCAATGCAACACCATAACTTGTAGTCTGATTATTCTATGTGAGGATGCAATTGTTCTCTATCAGGTTTTGGATTGATTCTCCGAAACATGTACATAAAAGGCAACCAAATCTAAATCCCCTCAAGACAAATATATGTTCCACGGCTTCTGAATAAGCCACTGTACAAAGCATAGTATCTCACAAGTAACACACTCATTTCAACTTCCCCACTGTCGTAAACAACATTGCGGAAACCGGTTCTCACTAAAAGCTCTACCCGATCGACCAGTACCATGAGACCTAACCATATACGCCAAGATGAGGGCAAATTTTCAAAAGAGATCGTAACGAAAATAACGGACAGCGCCGCCTGATGCCATTGCGCAAGACCGTAATGTAGGAGTAGCTGAGCATCGTATGAACCCGTGATACGTTTACTGTTGTGTAACTCCCGGCACACATTGTAACCGCATGTGATTGGTTGGGTTAATGATCTAGACAGGTGATAACTAGTATGCTGCCCTCTACACTGTTCTCGGATAACCACAACCATTGTGAGGACGGCCAGAACCATGGGAATTCTGAAAGTGTCGACTTGAAGTCATTTTGTCATCAAATGTTTGAAGTATTATTTTGTGAGTATTATGTCTGTTAATATTTTACCTTTGATAGTTTAGTAGGAAACTTTGTAAACGAATCCTCGGTGAGGGATTCCATGTCAACGGCAGAAAAGCGTTACGGAGAAATTGTGAATCATTGTCAAGAGTTAAACAGCTTCGAAAGGAACACAACTGTGAGACGCAGATTAGTCCCTTTTGGAGATAAGTTACGTCATGCCACAAACTATGCAGTAACACACAAAACACGCACACACATTTGGCGACATCCGTTTCGGATTAGTCTGTCACAATGACCGAAGACAAGATATGTTTATGTGTAGCCATTGCCATCAGTGACCAGCGAAGGGCCAATTGTAGTTCCACACACACATACCATGTATTCAGTGTAAACCCGGAAAAATAAGACCAGAAGGCGTGTGAGTAGACACAGTGTCGAACAGTGTTGATTGGCTAGATGGTTAGTTGGTATCAAACCGAAACCCCGATCTCTGGGATACAAAAAATATGGAGAAACTAGGACTGTATGATCCAGGTTGAGAAAAAAGATGTTGAGAAGATAAGGCAAGAAGCAGTTCAGTATAGGAGTATGTGTTAGTACCACCAGAGCAGTATTGGAAAGGTAAAGGAAATTGGGGTTTTGAACAATCAAAAAACAGTGCGTCCTTCACGCAGACGATGTATATTAGAACATTTAGAAGGCCACCATATTCCAAGTTTCCACAAGGAAAACAAACGAAAACGAATGAATGAAACTGACTCAACCGGTCTGCTCCCTAAGGACTCATCATCCCTTCGCTGACGGTGAGCAATGGGTGGGCCAATGACCTACTAGTTCTAGGCAAACGGTGAATTGTCGACCGCATCCATCACAATGATATGTAATCTCGTGACCACAATCTACAGTACAAACATCCCCCACAGTTGTTGCACGTTTTAGTGAACTACCGCACAACTGTCGTTCATCTTACATACGGACGACCGTCACTACGTATTCCTGCAGCCTGTTTGGCAGAAAGCTAAGTCGTTGCGAGAAGTAAAATCGATATCAAAACGCGAAAGACTTAGTTGGGCAATAAGCCGATATCCCCTTTCTGATCATCAAGATTCCTCTGATCCGATTTCAATTGCCCGTGCGAAAACTGATTCGGGAGCAAACTGTCACCAATCTCACGAACGTGTCCCAACCAACAAAGCTGACTGACCATCCACATCGATTCAATCCCATCTGCATCTGCTCAACGAAATACCTCAATGTTAGGAACCACTTCCAACCACCGAATACCCAAGATGTGTCTTGAACATTGCGGAAGAAAACCGTTCACATGAAGTAAATTGCGTTGATATCATGTCCAAGATTCACCAACGTGCATCAACGTAGACAGTATCAATGAGGAGTAGACAATTAACTCGCTTTTAATCGGTGGGCTGTGGTTCATCCAAGCACACATTTCAAGAAGTCCGAAAGTAGCGGTAGCCGTCGCCACACGAGCTTGCAACGGGCTGTCCACGGACAGATCTGTCGACACCTTGATATCCAAGTAGCCGAAGTCTATGAGGTTATCCACGGTGTCTCTACTGGAATGAAATCCAAGTGTAGGCACAGCACTTCCGTCCGGGGAAACTGGAACACAGAGAATGTTTTACCATTTCTGAAATCCAAACCAAATTTGGATATGGTGCCGCAAAATCATGGATAGTTGCTCCGGTTCCTGTTGGCCAAGTGCAAATAGCATACGATCATCTGCAAACAAACATGTGCTAATTTTCGAAGTACGTAGCCGACGTGAGGGCCCCGACATACGGAATATTCAGCCAGCGTTCACAACACCTCATCGGGATCTATTGGGAAGCGAATACCACATCGATAGTACCACACGAAATCCCCGAAACCCACGCTGCTCCTCGGGAACATTGTTCCCCAGGATTCTTGTTAGCACAACTCAACACACTAACACCTTGATAACTGTCAGTACAATGCTTGCTATACACACCTTCGAACAAAATTCACTATCAGGACATCCGTAAGCTCGTCGTAGACTCCTTCCTGCACTCACATGGAACGAACAAACTGGAACAAACTATGTTCCACAGCTGTCCAACCATGTCTCATGAAGTTCGTCTGGCGACCCATCTTCATCCACAATCCTTCCGTTTCACACTCGTCCAACAACTCTCTCCATCTCTGCTAAATCTGAGGCGAGATAAAGTGACGCTCCACTACACCATTGTGGCAATTGCTGTTCACAGTTACTCAATCAATTTGATGGGCTTCCGAAATGTTCGCGACAGAATTTCACGATGTCCACCGGTTGAGTGCATAAAACGTCAGAGTCAACATCAATCAGTATTTCAGTAGACTGGACTGATTGGCTGAATATTGCCTGGAGGGAACCGTTGAACTACATGTGCTATCGGCGGTCAGCGTAACCGGGATTCGACTCACTCTGTCTCAATCACTATACGTCATTGACTCTGTGCAGTCGTTCGGTGAATTGAAGATGAGTGCCCTGCAACATAACACCTTTGTCGTCATCGCATGGGATCATTATGAGAACACTTCATTCATCACTCATATCAAGGTAAAAATAATCACATCTCTGTCTTCAAATCAGTCCAGCTGTTTCTTGCACTGAATATCCATCGTCTCGATCGCTGCTCTCGTGATCTGCTCCTTGAGTTTGTCACGTGCCGTCACGAGTAGTGGATACAGGAGCGTGTTTCAGCAGAATGGCAGCTGAACGTCGAAATGCAACCCTCGCCTTCCAGTTCTCCAATTGTTTAATATCCACTTTCCAGCATTGTCCGATAGGCTTGTAAACACGAGTAAACAATCTGGTCCTGACCAACACATCCAGACCCGCAAATCATCCGCCTGATATGCATTTCGCGAATATCACGCTGTCGCACAATCACACAATCAAGCACATGGTAACGATCGCTTCGTGGGTGAGTCCGCTCCGTGATTTCGTTGGCATCCGGCTTGAGTCGAATGTTAGTGATAGTCAACTGGTGAGTGGCACACTGATTGAGTAGACGATCACCGTTCTCATTGTCTGAACCAACGTCGTGGGATCCGAGGACACCCGCCCGAGCTGTTGAGTCGCGCCTAGCTGACGCGTTGAAGTCGTCCATAACAAACGGTCGGTCCCTCACCAGTGTCGAACTGGCTGTGGAGGTATACTGATCATAGGGCTGGTTCTTCTCATCCTCGGTGTGACATATAGTTGAACCATAAGCACTAAGGAATGTAGCATACTTGCCTCAACCGAGTCGCATGTGCATGGACATGGTTTGAGAACTGAGGTTGTACGGTTCGTCTATGCTGAAAGAATTGATTCGTGAGGGTTTTCGGCTGCACAGGTTAATACTCCGACGATCACAGTCAACCTTTGGGTGATAAGAGTGCTCTTTGTTTGAGGGTGCAGTTTCTAACCCCCTTCGTTCGTATCTGGAAAACAGCGGTGATTCAACTGTAAATATTATTCTCCTGTTTACTCAAAGATTGGTTATTTACTGTTTAAATACCTCTACAGTGTCATTAGTAAGATATACAAACTTAAGAGCCAAACTATCCTTTTCTGGCTAGTGCCGACTGGCCTACCTGACATGGTGGACCCTGGACGGACCGCCTGCGTGACAACAGGTGTGATCTTTATATGGGATCTTTCGTTCGGAAGGGACTCATAGGAGGGGTTACACCATTTCGTCTGCTTTATGTTACGTTTTCCGTGATGAAAGCAGTTTAATCAGACAAAAATCCGCATGCTGTTCAGTTACTTCAACATTGTTTTAATTTCGGAGAAGGACTAATTAGTTGCACACGCAATCAACTTCCTGTCAGTCTGGCTTGCTCTCACGGTTGTGCCACAACATCGCAAACGCTATTGTCGAAAAATGTTTTATTGTTTGAAGAACAATTCGTTAATTATGTCTTTCTTCCGGTACATTTATTTGGTCTTTTATTGGTTTGACCGGGAATTCTGAAACTGAGGGAACAAAACAGAAAAAATGGCACATTGATCCCTTTCACACTTTGTGAGAGGGTTGATCAGTAATTAAAACAAAGTACCTGAAACTTACTCAAGATGTCTCATTTATAGCATGAGATTCGGAAAATGAAAACTGTTGAAACAAGCAGTGGAGGCACAACGCCTTACTATCGCGAATATGTTTAAGTCTGCCATTGTTTAGGTTAACATAAGAAGGGCTTCACATCACGATCGTTTTTTAAAGTAGAATCATTCCGTAGAAATGTGTATTTACCTTCTGTCACTTATTGATTGTTCCATGGTTTTGACAGGAACTAACGGCAATTGACCAATCAGGTTGTTGACGTGTTTAACTTTGTTGTTATCCCGTGCTGCCTGTACAAAAAGCTCGTCCCAGCTTTTCTACTAGCAAATGTTGGTGCCTAGTGGATTCAACATGATTCATTCAGAACCAGTTCCTCTCGCCTGTTATGCTCAGTAATATCATCTGTTCTCTCTTCTCCCTGGTTATTCCTTCTGAAGCGGTTGATTCAAAGTAATACATAGCTTGAGGTGTACAATGTTTAATGCATTACTCTAACCAACTACCGACCAACTAACCATGTCGGATGGGTTGGCGATAACCACGAAATGTGCTTTACGTCTATAAATAATAAAGTAGTGTTCAAAATTTGAGAAAGTATACAGCCATATTCTCACAAATTTTAATAGAGTGTTGTCGATAATTAACTCGAGCAGTTGCTTAAGCACTTTAAAGCAACTGCTTCTCCTAAAACTAGAAAACAAAGAAATCGAAATCTCAAATCGTTTAATAGCAGTCGATGTAATAGTTCGTGTGATCTAAATGCATGAACATATTAAAACTGACTGCAAGAGAACTATACCAGACTAAATTAGACAATCGCAATGTGAGAACAAACGCAGTAGATATTTAGGTTAATCTACTACTGCTTGTTACATGTTTCCTTCGTCAGTCGATCAGCAGCTTACCAGGATATTCACAATGACAGCGCGAACCGCATATGAACATTGAGGGATAAGACGGTGCGATTTGGTGACCGCAGAAGTCCCTTACGCTTCAGTATAACATACTGAACCTGATCGACATGGCTACTCCATGTCCATATATCAAGTGGTTGCTCCGCCACAGAAAAAATTTGGTTTCATTCTCGTGCACTCAAATCGTCACTGATAATCTCCCGGTCCATTTTGAGATCTATTCGCCAATTCGGAATACCCAATTCTCAATTAGTCCCCCACATGTTGCTCTGATCGCAATTGCGTCAACATCTGCACATACACAAAATTATTCAACCTACCTAGATGACAGAATTTCACTGTCTTTTCATGTACAATGTTTTAGGGACACAAACTTTTGTACGATGTTTCACATGCCTAGCAAGCAAAACCATTAAATTACGCGTTTTTCAGACAGACCAATTTCTCCGGCAAAATCAGTTTAGTGTTTTCTGACAAACAGCTGTTGACACTTGTTTTTGCGGTATTGTCATCTTAATTGTACCGACCACTGATATATTCATTAAACTAATTCTCACAGACGATCTCACAATTACTTACTCACATATTTTCATTACATCCCGTAAGAGGTTACAGTATTTCTGTATTTGACAAGACGCAACGCAGATGAACAGCGTTGCAGCTAAGTGTTGATTGACTGAACTTCATTTGTAAAAGGTGTACGTCACCCGCCAATCTATTTAGTTGATCTCTTACAGAGGAGGTTTCAGTAGACAACACTATCCATGAAATCTTCGATAACAATTACCAACACAATAGATTCAGTCAGGTCAGGCCTCCACAAAATTTCTATATATCACCGTTTTGTGTGGGAGGCCGATTGCTGTATTTTCATGTCCGATTGTGAACTGAAATCTTCAAATTATACCCTTTTCATCATTCGAAGAAAATATCGATTTAAGCGAAATAACAACTTGGACTGGCTTCACGCTTATCATCAAGCTTGATGTTTCCATAAGGGTCACAAATGACTTCTGTAAATCCTACAACTCAGTGACGACCCACCAAATAGTCAGCTTGTTTTAAATCAAACGGTCACCCGTATAGCTATCCAAGTTTGTTAAGTCCGTAGTCTTCGCATCCGATTTTTGGACAATGAGGAACGGAATTCAAAAACCAGAAAACATGCAACTGGCTGAACAAACTTCAACTAACATAGCCCACCCTCCAAAGAATGAGATGTGAGATACTGTCCAAAATTATCACACTCTATCGGACACAGAAGCCGAATGACAACAAGAATTTCTACTGATCTCAAGATTAAGACGAATTGGTTGAGGTGGTTTAACAGTATTCCAAATGTTATGGGTTAATATTCGGTCAAGTCTGGAAAGTATAGCTTAGCATAAGCCAAAAGATAGACAAATGACACCATGTTATCTATACCGGTATGCTAGCGTTGACGCTGGTGACTCTGCGTGTGACTACTTCGAGAACCACCAAATTAAAGTTGGACTGCTCGTGGGAGATCTTAAAGAATTATTACTGATCTGCACAAGTGATAACCAATTTCAGTTTAACGGAGAACCATATCGTTAGGTTGATGGTATAGCTGTGGGCTATCCACTGGAACCTGTTCTTGCTGACATCTTCATGAGCATGCCTGAAAACAACAATTTGGATGAATTTAGTAAAAAACTAAGCTATTGCCAAAGGTATGTACACGACATCATTTTCATAGTAGACCTTTCAGAAGACACCCAGAAAATACCCAAAATTTCTAACAAACCTGATGACAAAATCGCATTCACTTTGGAGGAGGAAATTAATGGACGAATGTCCTTTTTTGATGTGACACTGACATGCAGATAAAACAGTTCACTAAAGAGAAGTGTACTTAGGAAGAAAACATGGACTGGTCGATACCTTCACTTCCATAGCTGCATACCTATAAGCCTGAAACGTGGTCCGATACCTTGTCTGATGAACAGAGCAAAGACGATCTGTACAGATGACACGATGGAAGAGGAATGAAAGAAATTACAGCAGTTTTTTAACACTAACGCTTATTCTGGAAAGTTCATCAACAACATGGAGGAGGAACAACGGCGACTTCTAGTAGATATTGCCGATAATATAAACGTCTACTTATTGTTTCAAACGTAACACAGCGGCGGAGTAGATATCACCTTAAGTCACTAATGCTGTCACCATGACTTACCATGTCGTAAGCTCTGTTGCCATGCTTTACTCAAAACGGGTAGTTCCATTGAGCTTGTAATATAACGTGGCAAACAGTGTTGCCGCTTTCTCGATCTATTCATCTGACTGTTCCTGTGGTTCGCCAAACATAAGTTGCACTACTAGGTGTTTATCTGAAACAATCTGTGAACACTGCCCCACTTGGTTTCACTCTAAGACAACGAAACCCATCAGTTCATCAATCCTGGTCCATTTGATCGATTGTAATCAACACACAAACGGGAAGTTAGCATTTCGTGCTTTTTATCGAGTCCTGTCCATCTAGTCCCAAAAGATCAAATGTCGCATCTTGTCGATATCCGAGGCGGTTGCAATCCTACTCTGTCACCGGAATTTGTGTATGCATAAATAATTTGTTCAAACCCTGGGGCTAACTTGACCAAACACGGCCACCCAACCTGTGAAATAATTTGTTCCCTTCCCACTGTCCCTACCCGATTAACATTGACTGCCTAGGACCGACTTCGTTTGTATTCCTAATTATAGCAAAATATTTTTTTATCATTTATTCAGTCACATTGCCTCCTCATTATTTTGTTGACCGACAACAGTCTAACTGGTAATTTGATTTTCTATAATTGTACCAGCCAAAGAGAATAATTTATCGAAAACATTCCGTTTGCTGAAACTTTGTTTGTCACTCGTCTAATTGTCGGTGGAAGTGTGAGTTTGGAAGTAACATGAATATTTCATCAGGAAGAGTGGTATATACCATTAATAATGCATTTGAATGAGGAAACTTACCCGTGGTCAACGTTACTGGTATGTTCCTCTCATAAACCATTATTGTTTGACTTTACAGTACCTTTCAAACATTTTCTATTGAGGTTAGTCTACTCACATCACAGCCTGTGTCTATGTGGGTGGTATTTGAACGTTTTGAGTAATCCGGTGTGCTTATGCCAGTGGTATGCTAACGATATATGACCTCATCCTGTACTCATTCGGTTGATCATCATAGTGAGTGTGCGTGACTGATATTATGGGATGGTGGATTGCAGTTCAATAGCACACTCGACGATTTATTGAATGGGAGAACTGTGATGCGACATTTAATGACGAGTGTAGAAAAGTACATTTACCATGGGGAAAAAACAAACAAAGATTGAACGGCGAAATGAACAAAGTCAGCACTGTGTGATTGTCACATTTCAGTGAGCTTTCCCGCAAATGGCAGACGATAGTTCATTTACCACAGCCATTGAGATAGCGTTTCGCGGTTTTCTTCATCAACAATTACCTAAGATTAGTTACCTGGTCAGGGTAACTCTAACCTGCTGGTGAAAAAGCGTCGTTTGTCACTGGTTGTCTATTTCTATCAGTTATAACCGATGTCACCTGCGTTTTGTCAACAATGCTGAAAACTAACAAGCCTAAAACTCGTTTATCCAGTTCTGTAACGGCAGTAGCTCGCCGATTCTGTTTACCCACTGAAGTTGACGATTGATATCTTTAGGTAGGTTCCCCAACACTGTCTTGCTCTTGTATCATACTGTTGTATCATACCCCATTCCATATCCCTTCCAACCAGGACAACAACAAAGGAGAGTTGATCACGTAATTTAGTGTGCCTGTTAAAATCAATTCTAGCCAGTTCTCGTATGATCTGTTGTCCATTTTCTAACTTAATCATTACGAAGCACATGACACAAAGTGTAAGGTTAGCCGAACGAAATTTGGTAATTAAGGCGATCACAATGAATCAAGTCACATAACGTGCACAAGCACTGTGATGGGAGAACAGATAGTTTACACAGCTGACTTTGGTAATTAAGGCGATCATAATGAATCAAGTCACATAACGTGCACAAGCACTGTGATGGGAGAACAGATAGTTTACACAGCTAACTTTTAGGTGGCACACTTGGGACAAGATAAGGTAAGCAAACTCACTGTGAAGAAAAGCGAGAGCGTTGAATGGCCGTTCTCTCCTGTTCACTCTATACGTCCTCGTAATTTGTTACATTAACCAGTTTGCGTACGTCTGGCAAATTTATTTCCCAACTAGGTATATGCACAGCTTCCAAATATGGGTGAATAAATCAACATCCACTTCCGTAAGAAATACTAGTAAAGTAAGAATTTGCTTAGAATTAACGAAACTTCTGCGGGAAGTTGAACAGTCAGGAAGATGACTAACCACACAACCATGCTGACACAAGCAAGTAACGAGACACAATGATCAGAAATATTCACATCCCATCAATTCGGAGGGTCAAGTGGACCGTTTATCTGACCGGCAGACAATGGAACGTAAAGTCTTACTGTACATTATTCTGATGGAATAATTTCTGAAAGTGTGCTCTTTTTACAAAACGCGTTTGCTAGACGCACCAAGGCGACTGGGCTCAAATAGGAGAAAATGCATTAGGAGATTGTTAAGTGTCTAATACAAAACTGACAAAAAGCACCCGGATCATACAACATACATATTTTGACAAAATGCAAAGCAGTTAATTGACCATCCACAAATCTTGACGGTTACATCACAATCTTCAGACCCGTGTAATCTGGTTACAGCAAGAAAATTCAGCACTGAAAATCTTCCTCAACAATGAAAGGGATTGGCTGAAAAGTATATGGGAAAACGAGAGATGCGAACAGTTGTGAGTGATGTTCACTCCGTATCCACCCTGAACGGACTACTTCTTTCCCATTGGTTGACAGTACACTGAAATGTCAAGATCAAAACGACGTCGACCGTGCGCGAGTTGACCAATGGTGACCTTTTTGGCATGACACCGTCCAAGCTGGCAGTGGTGTCCATAAACTAGGTTAATGTATCCAAATCGAGCATACGACAAGCCGATGTGCCTGGAGGCTGCACATAGTGTACGGTTCACATCTTCCGACGAAAAACGCATCCCACTGATTCACTGCGCAGCCTCATGTATCCAGCCCATTAATTATAAACGACATGAAAGAATTTCTGATGAACGCCAATTACTAACTATGAATAATCCATATGGGATTGCGAGTTGAATATTTTGTGCAGGTTTTCCTTATTGTGTTACTTTTTCTCATAGGCCGGTGTAGTTGACTCCTTGAAGGGTTAAGTGAGGCCTTGACAAAAGTTGATTCCGTTGAACCTCGGTAAAGTGACGAACTGATGCTCCGATCGAGCTTGGCCAGAACAGCACACTATACATTGTTGGCGGCATCCGGTTCGAATTGGCGTGTCACAGTCACCAGAGCCTAAGGACGCCTGCGCTTAACCATCACCGAAAGTGGCTTTCGCTGCACCACTTGTGGCTCTGCTTACAAATCACGTATCCGATGTATACCCGGTAGTTACGTGAATGAGGCCTTCGTGTCCAGCCAGCCAACACTGATCAGCCAATTCATAGGCTGGCTCAAAATTGAAACACCTAACTCTCGAGATATAAACAGTGAGAGACTGTAATGGTAACACATAAGGTTGGTGGCATCCGATTCGGATTAGTCTGTCACAGTGATAAAATTAAAATTACACCTGCGCTCAGCAGTCACCACGGTTGCCTTGCGCTGTACCACTTGTGGTTAACACTGACTGTTGCATTCAGCCACTGAGGTATTTTGGCATTTAATACTGTAGTTTCTTTCGTAAACAGTAGGTACCAACGACCATCTGAAGTGCGGTGGACAGCTGTTTTGACTTACCTGGGTCTCATCAGCACCACATATGCAAGGGAATCGAACCCACGACTCATATCTCACCGTCAGACCGAGGTGTCGCAATCATCGGCGTTGCATGTAGGTATGTGAACTATTGCCCTCATTCGTTTCATTTCATTTTTCTATAGACTGAAATCGATCGGTTGTGTTGGATGTTCGCTCGTTTTCAGACCAACCGTAAATGGCTGACAGATTTCGGTCTATTAATGAAAGGAAGCGCAACAGCCACGAAAATTACTAGGTTCCATTGCAATTAGGTAGTGATCGACCATTTGTTAATACGTTATATTTCGTGTCCATTATATCACAGTTATTCCGAAACGGCTGAAGAGTTGCAGTAGATTCTGTATAGTGTTGTCTGTATTCGGCTGTCGTAGGTTGTGAACTTCCGGCCGCTTGGTGTAAGCGTCGACGATAATCAGATAGTTTGTCCATTGAGAAGTCCGGCAAAATCCGGAGTGTTTGCCAGCGTCTTTGAACTGATGGCCAAGTGTGCAGTTCACATCTCACGGGGTTTTTCGCAGTCAGGCAACACGATATGCACTTTTGTCAGTGTTTATCGATTTGTTTGTCCATTCGTGGCCAGTAGGCAAAACTGCGTGCCAAGGACTTCATTCGGTTGATCCCTGGATGCCCACTGTGGAACTGCTTGAGCACCTATCGTTGAAGAGCTTCCGAGACCGCTACTCTGTCGGCAAACACAACGCATCCATGAGCGCTTCTCGACAGTGGAAGTATTCACGTAAGTCGCCATCGAGATTTGCATGCAGCCAAGTTGTATGGATTAACGTCATCATTTGTCTTAGAACTGGACCCAGTTTGGTTGCCTTCTTGATCATCTCTGCTGTCACAGGAAGTGCTCGGACAGCCTCGCTAAGGACGAGGTGTAAATCAGGTTCAATGTTGGTCGTTGTAATTATTATGTCCTCGTCATTCGGTGCCTGTGATCTGATGAGTCTGGATAAGGCGTCAGCTTGACGAAAGCTGGTTGTGGGACGGTACTGTATCGTGAAGTCGTAGGCAAGAAGAAATGTTGCCCATCTTTGCAAGCGAGTGGCTGTATACATCAGGATTCCTTTTTTGAGCTGAACACTGTAATCAACGGCTTGTGATCCGTCAGCAACAAAAAATGTCACCCATACAACAATTTATGAAACTTTCTTACCGCGAGGGTTATGGCAAGGGCCTCCTTTTCGATCTAGCTGTAGTTTCGCGGTTGGCTTTTCCTTTCCATCTGGATACGTATGTGATATCACAGCTTCAGGCCAGTACAATTATATATGGAATTAATAGAGTTAGATCGAGATATCGATCAGACTTATTACAGAGAAACTAGGTCACTGGTCAGTC
>LUCH01000803.1:0-55552 GCA_013368495.1 Paragonimus heterotremus
ACCAACGTATTGAGTCTGACGGCGCACAAGCGACTGTTCACTTGGATCCAATCGATCAAACATTGCTCTGCTCGGGAACTCAGTGCGATTCCTACACCAGCTTGACTGCGAGATTCAGCTTCGACGTCACCAGAAACCCTGAGATAGAAGCGCTTGGATCGACAGTTATCTAGAGGTGAGCTCAAATGGATAACCGTGCTGGAATCGTAGACTCGCGTCTCCGACACACAGCACACATCGAGCTCCAGACTTGAGAGAGTACCAGCCAGAGCAGCTTGCTGGCCGACTTGTCGGAGGGTGCGGACATTGAAGACGCCAATGTTTACCAGTTGTCTTGGCCTCAGAAAACAATAATCGCCCGAAGGCATATGAAAGACAGAAGAAATAGAGGGTAAAACAGTAGGAGGAAGTCGAGATCGGTTAGTAATGTCACTGTCAAGAGAGCGATAACTTCTGATAATTCCCGGTCGTTTATGCCGCCGAAGGGGGTTGACTTGAGGGACTCCACCCCGAGCCTCTGACTCAAAAGTCTGACCTGCGAGACAACAGGATATAGGGTTTTCTTGGGGGACCTTATCCGGAGCCAATGACTCAACAGTCTGACTCACTTGGCAGTGAGGGGCTTGCCTAGCCCGAGGGCGCAGCGAATACGACCTGGGTGTCTCATTCTGAGCACTGCTGCGCGCAGTGAATGTACTCTAAGCTTGAATTACCTCTGTCTTCCCCGATCTCTCCAAAAAAACACCGTGAACGTTATCACCTCCTCAGCCTGGGAACTTGACTTGATCTACAGTAGTTTTCGTACGAACGTGTACCGCCACTTAATTGCGCCAATATATAAGTACTGCGGATTACGACAGAGACCAGTCTGCTCCGATCTCCACCGTCAGTGTTCAACATTGAACACTGTTTATTCTCTGTAGCTGACTAACCATCCCATAGTTGCTGACTTCTTGAGGCCACCCAAAGTGAGCGCCAGTGAACGCAGACATCGACAGCTAAACATCTGAATTTACTGTACAACATCTACTATGATAGGCCATGTTTCACGGTTGCATTATACACCACTCCCTCCACACTCTTACTGAATTGCCTTCGTTGACAGTTGCCTCCCACTTTTCTTATGCTACCTGTCACTGAAACAACCTCAAAAGTAAATTAACCGGTCAGTTGTTTCTGTAAACGCGTCAAAAAGTACAAATTTACACAACCACAACATTCTTGCAGATGCGCTTCATAGACTTAATCTGCAAAGCGCGTCTTGGTGTCTTTGGTGGTTCGTATATAGTTTGCTACACAGTTGAACGGAAACGCAAATTGACCATTCTGAGTCTCTTAGTAAAACGCCCGGCCTATGCGGAAACATAATAAAATGTATTTGTGCTAATAACTATTGATATTCATGATTTATTAATTCATGCTGATCGTCCTCCGGTGGAATGTGTTACAGTGTAACCAAAAGTTCCGTCTTCATCCATTACCTATAGCTCTGACTGTTAGTGGAACGAGGCAGTGGAAACGGCAGACATAGCACCTTACACGGATACCACCGAATCCTCACATATTTTTGTGGTCGTATGCCACTTAAACTTGCAATGTTAAGATAGGTTTTTCCCAGTTGGTTATCGATCTTCTCATCTTTCCTAGCTAGTAATGACGGGTTTTAGCCTCATGGTGAGTCAAAGCAAATATCTATTATCCCTGTCCAAGCGAGACAGTCGACTGTGAGTAACTTATTTTACCAAGTAGTTCGCGCCACCTCTGCAGTTAAGCAATTAGCCACTACGTCGATCGTCCGGGATTGGAAATCAAACCAACTTTTAAAGGCCAGGTTACTGTGCTTATCTTATCCAGACGTTTGTCAGTGCTTGACCTTGCACTGTATCAATAAATCAACAGTCTGCTATCTGCAAAATACTCATCTGGATATGACCTATAATCGGATGTTTCTTCATTAGTCCACCGTAGTTAAGAGCTTAAACAGTAAGAGTTTTGTCTTCTAAACTGTAATAAGTTGACCTGCAGAGAAAAACTGCTGACAACTGTACAGTCGTGGTGACTAGATCTCAAAATGACGACCGTATGAATGAGGTCAGTATCTCACGGCGTACATTAGACGGTTGGTTTTTTGTTAGTCAAGTCAACTCAGTAGTACGCTTTATGCATCGTGACAGATATATTCTTAACGTTTAAAGACTGTCCTCGGTGACCAGTTGACATGAACCACAACAAGGTTTTAACCATATTTCCGTCACTCAGATACGTTATAGCACAGTTTAGTCAGTGAATTTCGACTTTGTGTGACGTTGTTTATTACGCAAGACTAATCGACTGGTTATATCGTTTTTCCTAGCACAAGTTGGCCGATGAGATCAGAAACCGACCCTATAGGATTGCCTTTCAAACAAGCCTTAACCTCGTCATCTGCTACAACAACCGAACAACCTATCTTGAAATTATGTAAGGAGTACTTTTTATAACCGCTTTTACTTGCCGTATGAGTGTCAATAACATTAGCTATGTGTCCAGGAGGTAGGTGGCTCCTCACCCGTTACCGACTATACATTATTTGTTGGTCGATGCACCTTTCTACGGCAGAGAGGTAGTGTCCTCTGATAGGGTTTAATTACGTGGATGGATGAATTCGTTTTGGCTTTTAATAGTATACCGTTGTCAGGGCGAGTTTCACACCTCGTCCAGATTTAGATTTAGGAGATCCAGCAGAAGCGACCTTTATTGAAAGGGTGTTTATTGTTCGAGTAATTACTGTGCATACGTAAATGTGACTAGCTGGGTGTATAGACCGTTCAGTTTTTAAAATGGGTGGGTCTAAAATGTACGTGAATAGAAAACCGAATTCTTGTTCATCTTGCGCTACTCGTCAGTAACCGGGACTTAATCCCCGAGGGCCTTTCGTTTCAACACGTCGGATGGTTGGCATACTTATGTCCCGGGAAGAATTTATGAGAGGCAGACGAATGTTCGTAAGATGCACTATCCAGAGAAATCTCGACCGATCTGGTCGGTTGCCTTTCACAGATGTATATTCGAGGATTCAGATAGGTGCAATATAGGAACCAGCGTAATTAGCACAAGTAAACCACTTACGTTTTGACTAAGTCGGTTAAAGAACTACCAGTACAAGCACTATTGATTCAACAACGAAACAAGCTAAGACTTGTGAACGCAAAAGTGTACGCACCTGCACTAAGAGGAAAGAATGAAATGAACCTATGTAAACAGTATAACTATAACCGAGGGAAACCAGTCTACGACAATAAACTAATGTTATGACTACCAAATTCCAAAAAAACATGACTACTTTCTTTTCAAAAAAAAGATTATTATGGCGGTATATCCAAATGGCTTCAGTAATCAGTACAGTACGCTGATTGGTTAGACGCTACGCCATATGGTAAATGTTTTAATTTTGGATTACATGCCTTATTTCTTTGAGATGTCTCGCATGATAAAATTGCTATTTTTGTAACCATTTTGGACTGCATTCTAAGAGATGCGACTTGATCGCTCTTATCGCTCGGCCAATTTGACTAACACAAATGGAGCAAGTAAATTCGCGAATGTTTTGATGTAAGACGAGTGTATTTATCTTTTCTAGGTGTGTAGAATAGCTCTATCATCTTTATGAATCGTCTTAATTCGTCATCTCTGTGTGAATCCCCGGCGGTACGATTTCACCTAAACTGAATGAGTGTGGTTACGTCCTGACCCTTTTTTGACAGCTGTATGTACATCTATTTGGGGGTTACCGTTTCCGATACTCCACCTTTGCCTAGAATATTTTTTTAAAAAAATGTCCTTCATAATCGTTGTACGCAAATGATTAATTTACAAAAGCTCGATTTCTGTTTCGTCCAGGGAAATTAGGCGCTGTGTGTCCATTGAATAAGGTTCGAACGAGATCGCGTTTGTAAAGCCCTCAAAATGAATGTACTGTTCCGTCGAATTGGGCCTCCTATATGATCTTTTCGTGATAGATTCATCCTCATCGACAGACTGGTCAACACTTTGGGGTCAAAATATGTTACTAAACTCAGCTTCTAGGATGAGTGAACTTTTTAGGGAGCAATTTGAGGTTATATAAAGAGTTTGTCAGCATGCTGGCGGGAGTCATACACAGAATATGTGAACAACGTGAGTATCAAGGTGAACGTCATAAAGGTGGTTTTTAATGGCTGTTATTCAATATACGTTATAAGTAAATTCTGCGAGCACTGGCGCCTCCAGACTTCTCATTGCTACGTCTTCGGTTTATTGACTAAAGTTATTGTTTATGATGATAATGACAATGATGATGGTGATGATGATGATGATGAAATAGATATAAAAGTTTGCATGCCTCAGACAAAGTTAGCATGGAAGAGGGTCTTCTGCTCAAAAGTTACGAATAACATATAATGTTATTTGGCGGAATGTGATTTTACACCAAAAGCTACCATTGACTTGCCGTTCAGTTCAAGCTGTCCTGAAGAATCTATAAATTAACTCACGATTTTAGACAATATTGAGCAACGTTTGCGCGTGATGATTCCATTATCCCATGGACATACTGGATCTATTCATGTTTTGGGAAGTAGACCATCGATAATACAAGCTTCAAAGGTGTGACAAGTTTACGAGTTTTATGTCGAAGGAAAATATGGGTTTTCCTAATCACTCATTTCCAATACTCATGAATAGAATAATCGGTACGGAGCGCGCTTAAAAACTGGGTTTCTTCGTGGATCTCCTATTCTGCAGATGAGTTTGTTTGCGGGAGCCGCGGTACGCAAGTAAGCGCAAAGAACAAGACAGCAGCTGTAACAGATGTAGAGTCAGTCAAACCGAAATGAGCGGTTGAGGATAACGCATTGACTGAATATGGAATACAGGGTTGATACACGAAATCAATTTTTGATGACGAGCAGGCAATACAACTAAACGGCAATGCAGTGGAACGGAAAACCAACATATGGCGTGTGGCGTATGATCGAGTGAGTGGTACGTCTGTGCCTCCCTACTCGTTCAAACAGCTGGCATACAAAGGTTTGCAACAGAATGGGTGCGACTGACAGCCGACGGCTAGTCCTGGTCAATGATGAACGAACAACAGCAGCATAAAGTTTTCTCTGCAGAAGACTGATCAGAGGGTTGACTTCGATGATGCGTCAGTGATCCAGTTGGTAGATACTATTTGTATGACGGTAATTGAAAAGCGAAGGCAGTCGGGGATAATTACATTTCGGTAACTTTATAGATAAGTAATGGTGAGTAGTTAGGTGCACAGATACAGAGTTACTTGGAAACCAACCGCAATGAGACAAATGCTTTATTGGTTTAGACGGAGTGCGTTATAGAACCATAGCTTTGATCGTATCCACTGTTGACAGTTCTAGTTCAAAGTTCTGGATGAATTCTGAGGTTTTGTGAGTTCTAGACGGCGCAACGACCTCTATCGCGTCTGAAGTGTACAGCGGTCATTAAAGAAAACCGATAAATTCACCGTGTGTCCTCATCGACCATGGTCAAAATAAGGCAAGACAACTGCCGACGAGGATGTCATTAGTCTTGAATCAGTTCTAAGATCAAATGCGTCGTGCACCTCAATAAACAATAGGTATGCAGCCCATACCAGTGCAGGAGTAACGAAAAGGTAACTGGAAGTTCTGATAATGAGGTGTGTTTCCAAATAGTAATTTCCTCGACAGTTCGAAGATGCCGCTTGCTTGTCGCGTCGGTGACCGATAATCAAGAAGGCATATGACAGTGATGGTGCGTCAGTATTAAGGGCCGTGTAATAGTTCAGCGGGTTGCTTTCGGGTCTGGGTGGTTGTGATGGTGATCGACTACACTATCTGGAACTTGACTCCGCTTGAAAAGTATTCGTTACTTCTCGTCTGCATCTGATGTTTGGTTCTGGCGCAACTTTGCAGCCGCGGTAATATTGTTGCATCAGGTGTAAGGTGATTGACAGCAGCTTCGGCTGTTTGACTGGAAATACTAAGATAACAACCACCGGCTGCATAACGCTATATGGCCAGTTGATAACTATCTGAAGTCTACTCCGTGTTAGTCACCATCATCATCATAATTACCATAATTTTAAACTTTGAGCCTTACCCATGAATACTAGAGCTCGGACTGCCACTGGTCCTACAAATCGTCCACACAGTAGTAGAGTAAACTGGGCACAAATGTAAGCAGAGGACACAGAAGGGAGAAAGAAAAACAATGGGGATTCGTGAAGAGGAAGAGCCAACAACCTTGTGGATACAGGCGCACTGTTGACTACGGTGCACTTTTATGTCAGAGAGAATTTGCAATCAGAGGTTTGCATAATCACCAATTTTCTAGACACACTCTTTGCTCAACGGGACAGTCAGAACTTTCAGGGACCATGACCTCACCATTGCTATGTTGCTTCTTTCAACCCTCTGTAGCCGCATTTAACAAAGCGTGACAAAGCAGACTCTCCGTTCGCGTATGGAGTAAGTGGGTCAACCAGCAAAAACTGTATTTTCACCACCTCAGCTGCCAGTAACGTCCTTACATATCTTAAAAATCCGCACGGTTTGATGGCCACGTTGATTATACAGTCAGCCCATTTAATGCCATTTAACTGGTGGAGACAACAGTGGTTGAATAACGAGAGTATAAATGCATCTACAGCACGAATGAACTAGGTCTCTAATCCATACAGCTAAACTGAGGAGACCGGTGCATTGTAAACTACTCCTATAACCGATAAATGAGCGTCTTTGTAACTCCACAAGTAACGAAATTCGACAAACGCACTGCATACTTTCAACATCCTCGCTGACACCTCGTCAACAATAATACAAGTTGATAAGATGACATTACTCAGGTAGTTGAAGTAATCGACAAATTCGAACGGTCTGTCCCCAGTTACAAAGACAGGGGCAGTGCAACAAGTTACATCTTGAATGTGTAAAGTGCACACAGTGCATACCAGAAATCTCACCTAAGAGACTCAACACGGTCTGCATGTTTTCTTCGAAAGAACTAAGCGAAGCAATGTCTTCCTCAGTGTCAATTAACTTCCTACCTGGTAGAAACCCCATTCTGATATCTTCGAATCATTCCAGTGCTCCTCCCAGAATGTGGCCCTCCACGTATTTAAAAGAAAACAAAGCCAGACACCATTGTCACACGTCACTTGACGTGGAGAATGATCGATTTGGTTGCCGTGCAATCGGAGCAGTTTTCCGTTCAAAAACACCAAGACCGTTTGCTAAGAAAAGGAATGCCGATTCTCTGGAGTCTGTCACAAGTTAAAGATGCCGTCGATACATCAGCGAGCAGGTCTGAAACCCATCTATTCTTCTCTCATCTGTTTCCTTCTATGTTTCAGAAGCTGCCTCGTTATGAGACCCTCGAGCAGGTTGGGTGGGTTTGAGACAGTGCTCATACCTTTATTGTTGTCACATGATATCCTCACACCTTTCCTGAATATGGGAATGGCTGTAAATAGGCACCAGTCGTGGAGCACCTCTTCGATCTCTCAAATGGAATGGAGAAGTATGGTCAGCTGAGATAACAATCCTTCTCCACAATGTTTGAGACGATACAATAATGGAAGATCCCCTCTTGGAATAAGCTTAATTTATATTTATTCTGGTGTCCCTGATTTTGCTGATCTAGTTTGCACCCGTTGCTTTAATTGCTTACCACCTTGACGGGAATGGAGTTTAACCACGAGTACCTGTTGAAGATTATTCCGTTCGACTTCTAACATGCATGTAAACCGAACGCATTTGACACCTTCAACTATTCCACAGATAAACTCATTTGTACGGGTTGGATGAAAAAGATGTTTGAAAAGAAAACAGCCATGCTATCTGGAGATGCAAGTGGACACGCACCAAACCCACTTCATTTCATGGTTTGAGTAGTCCAAACGTACATGACGAATTTCACACGTCACTTCGTCCGTGCCTTAGGGAGATCCGTTAATCTGTCTGCTCAGTCGATAGACAAATTGATCATGAAGCTGTACGACCTGATGCAAACGGCCGACCTGGTGTTCAGCAGTCAATGCAGATAGGTTGCTCAGATAGGTGTATCGATTAAACTGAAGGGCCGTAGCAATTGATCTCGTTTTGTGTAGCACTTGAATGTCTGGCTTTTAGTCTTCGTGCACCATTTTTTGTATTAGGCTGGCTGGATCGATCAATGTTAGCAAGTTAGCACACGTACAAGCACTGCTCCCATTGCTCTATACATTAGCCTGAACGAATGGTTTGTCAGATAGTTGGGGCGCAATTTGACGTGAAGAACATTACCGTTTATACAATACTAGCTAGAGAGGATTGAGTCAGTTTGATAATCGATTCGTGTTCTGCTGCACTTTTGATTTCAAGAGCGTTAACGCATGAACAATAGCTTTACTGACAGATGCAAACTTCTTACCATAATCTAAACACATGAATTTTTCGGAAGAATTTTTGTTGGAACGAATGATTTGGTTACCACATTTCATTTACTACGCTCGAATAGCCGATAATTTGTTGAAAAATGTTGACCAACAACGATAGAAGACATACGTTGCGAGATGTTAACATTTCGTTTACTGTCTTCAGTCACTGACGTAAAACATTAGAATATATTGGGAATGCGGATAGCAGCAACAATAGAAACAATCAACGATTGGGTTTACACAAAACAAGGACTGTTATCAGTTCTAGGGCAGACAAACTGCGTGAGTCAGCAATTTATGCACATACATGATCGGACAGCGAGTATTGATTGATGTTGCTTCGGAGAAGGCAAGCAACTTCGGATTCCGATTACGCAGCAACGTTTGAAACGAATTAGCGGGGTCAACAACGTGACCTGTTTCTATGATGTGGTTTGCTAGTGATGAGGTCAGATTTCGTCTTAGTCGCTGTATTGCCATTGACTGTTGCGTCATGGCGCGCACCAACCACTTAGGCATATATTGAGCCATTCTTTGTCGTAGGCACCAATCTGTTCTGTCGATATAGACGTCACCGTAACTGCAAGTGAACTGATAGATTACATGTGAGACAGAACATTTCGGTAGGACACGATTATGAATAAGCTGAGCGACATCCCTAGTTGTGAGTAGCAACGGCAATTCAGCCGCAGGGCATGCACGAGTTACAGCAGACTGTACTTTTTGGCTTACTTCAATTATGATATGATCGCCTTTGAAAGGTAGGTTCAAAAAGACCGGCCTTTTAGGGGCCGAAAAATGTTGAATTTGTATGCTGATGGCACATCTCGACTTCGTCTACACATTTCTCCGCAATTTCCTCTCGCTCTGCTCCACGGACAGTTCGAGGACCGCTGTAAGCATTACATTAATACGCCTTTGCGTTCTTTGAACTGCACAAGAATTTACGGATTGATGATAGCGCAAAATGGAGTAGCTTTGAATGGTCAAATCTTTTGCCATGGTGCGCTTATTTTTGACCTGCATCCAAGTATGAGTTTGAGTTCGTGAGGTTTACGTTCCTGCATTCCTTGTGAACTTTTGATATCCCAAGTGCTAAAAAAGCTTTCACTTTTTTGAGGTCTGTATCTGTTTGATGCCGGGGTAAGTCGACAGACCAACCTGTTTGGCTTACTTATTTCTATTAGTCCCCTTGCATAAGTTCTTTTTTCGTCTGAAACCGCCTAAAGCTTTGCTCGTATCTTCTCGCTTTCCCGAACAACATTCCTCTTTGTTAATTATCGTTAGTTGGTTGTGCTCTTAATACTCTATCTCATTTTGGAGTATATCGTCCGGTATTTCCAGCACTAGACTGTTTGGAATAAACTTAAGCGGTCAGAGAATATCGAACGACCCCGTGGGTAACCCTTCCAACCTCAAAATTCGTCCTGAAAGAAGTCTGAGTGGAAGTGAGTTCATCTGAGAGTGTTGTTTACAGTGATCCACATATAAACCTTTACAGAGCATAAATTAGATTCATATTACCCATGCAGTGGGTGAGCAACACGTATCCTACAGTTGCATTGCCATCAGGACAGCGAGACATTCCCGTTTTGCAGACGTTCGTACGCATTCATGCTCATTCGCTGTTGGTCAACAGACGGCAGTGGACGACTAACCAACCAGGCTGCTCATTGGGTCTGATGCGACAATATGCGTTTCGGATCCCTTTAGCAGTAAATCAGGAGCACGCCGTTGAACCTTGCATGACGGACTCCGTATCAGGGTCAGGGTTTCCGGCCTTTTTGAGACCCCAGTGATTATGACGTGCTCGTTCACTCGCGACCGCGGTTGCACAAGCTATAAGCTTGATAGTACGTTTAACTAATATAGTGTCTAGGTGCAGCACTGACGTTTGGTATGATCGTCCCTCGACCTGAGCCGGGGAAGGAGAAAATATTGTTGAACTCGATCGACCTGAGGAGTCGGTGAGTCACTGAATCCTTAACAAACAACAGGATTCTGCGTTCTGCAAAGTACGATGTGAAAAAGACTGATCTTGTGGCCTTGAACACCGGACAGTAACAGATGAAGAAGCCGCCAAGGGTATTTCATGGAATTTATAATTGTCCTCAACTTAGCGAGATCGGGTGGCACTCTAGTTGCCATAGGAATAATGGCATAAACATTTGTGTGATATGAAACCACACCCGTTGGTTAGGGAGAAGCAGTGGAACGAAAGATGCATAATAAATTGTATGTATACATGCACAGAATGACAGCGGATTATAATGAATCGGGTTGTCTTCTCCGGGCGGAGTGTCCAGAATTGCTCAGTCCGTACAGCATCGGACTTTCAACCTGACGGTTCAGGCTTTGGACCCTTCACTTGGGTGGACCTTTTCAAGTATTCCTTAGGTTGTGAGTACTGTTTCTGTCATTTGTAACTGGTCAAAGTGTAATTTCGTGCTGAGACCGGCCGTCGACCTGCGAGTAAACGGGATGCGTATTGTTCAGTTCGCACCAGTGACACGTCATGCAAACAGCCAGTCGAACGATATATATTTTATGGTACAGATATCCTTGATAACCGAGGTAAAACAGTTGTAAGTTTTGTGCTACTTTTTACATCATTGCAGGTAGGTCAGTGAAAGCCTCTGGTGGTTAAAATATAATCTATCACTTTGGCAGTCTCGTAAAGATCCTAATCAAATGTTGTCTTGAATTCCATGATCTTAATCGAGCTGGACATTACTGAAGCCCGTGGTTCATCTTGAGAACCCTAAAACATTACCAGACTTGAAGCAAAAGTTGTGCATCAGTGTCAGATGATCGCCTCTCAATGTCTTTACATAGGATTCAGGTATCGTAACGGAAATGTGCACTATCTTGCAAGCAATTCGAACAGACATTTCAAACAATGAGTGCTCTTCCTCAATGCACTTTTATGGTTAAGTAGTTGTCACTTCCATTAAACTACGTGGTGATTCACCGTTATCCCATGGTTGCACAAGCCAATCACCAAGGTTGTGTTGGAATTGCTGATGTATTCCAAAAGCACCCAAGGCAGCCATTCGGGAACGTGGCCAACTTGGTTAATCGTGGCAGATAAAGCTCATTCTGTTCCAAGTTTCACACCTGCAGTAACAAGTAAGCATGATAACCATCACCTTACAGGGGTTCACGAATACTTCAGTACTTCGCAAACTGTTAACCTAAGTTCAACAGAGTTTTTCAACAGTCAGAGACATGAGCAGTTCGCTCATTGTAAATAAATAGAAGCTTCTATCTTGTTATCGGAGAACATTTTGCGGCCAGTTAACCAGAAAGACGAGGGTGGTCAGCTGAGTTTTTGTTGTTACAACCCAATAACTGTTAGTTTCCTATGAACTGTGTACGCCGTCAGACAGCAGGTGACTAATGTGTCCGACTTGCTAAATGCCACAGTTCGGCGGCGTATATTATGAGGTCATTGGAGCACGTATGTGGATAGTTAACTGGGACGAGTTTACCAGCCTCTGCTTCGTCGATTTTACAACAGGTACGGCTATATTAGCATGTCCTAAAATTTGGCCACAGTACTGTGTAATTGTTAGTAAATTTGCGAATTAGTTAATCATTTAACTATGTAAGTCTGACATCCGTATGAGAAATCACGTCGCTGATGTAATTGGTGATGGCGCAGACGGTTCCCTCAATAGGTTATTTTTGAAGTATGCATTATTCCAGCATCAAGGTCTTAAAGTGTTGACGTTCTGTTTGAAGGTACGAGCATCGTTAAGACGCTGAGTTACTGTTATCGGTGTAGCTCACAGTTATCAGTGACACAAATGATCATCCCACGTCTTAGTTAAAACGGATTAAAAAGACCTATCCATAAGAGATTCACATGGTTCAGTCAATATTTGAATGTTACAAGTTTCTCATCAAAACGACATAAGTCAACGTTAGTGAATAAACATAACCAGGTTTGTTTTACAGTCTAAAGATTATCTCATTAGGCAAACGACCTCCTTTTTGACAAAAGCCCTAATCTTGTGGGTGATTGTTTCGAAACGGTAATTGAAAAGCGAAGGCAGTCGGGGATAATTACATTTCGGTAACTTTATAGATAAGTAATGGTGAGTAGTTAGATGCACAGATACAGAGTTACTTAGAAACAAGCACTCCCAGTGCTTTTAGATAAGCTATTCATAACTCAATATGTACTAATTGAATAGGCATTATGACAGATACATTTGTATAAATGAAAGATTTCTTTTCAGTGTGAAACTCCCAAGGACCATGTGCACACGTAGCTCATTGTTTAAGGGAAGTTCAGATATTTGAATTGTTTCAAAGTGAACACGACCCACACTTAATCACAGCCTTCCCATTCAGATAGGCTTCTTGGCTGGCTCACTTTGAAAGGAAGAACCATATTCCAGTTTCGCTTTATTAGAGCTCATCAGTAGTGCTTGTCCTCGTCCGGACCGAGATTTGCACTCCGGCCCTCGTGCTTGTAAGACAAGCATGTTAACCACAACACCAACAACTTCACATGATCGAGTAATCGAATCCAAACGTTCAACCACAACCTTGTATGAATAGCGTCTAGTTTGGGTGATCATTTTGAAAGGAGATTGAACAGAATTACCCTATTCTATCCAGTCGATAATCCCGTGATCAGGACTTCTCAGTTACGTTAAAGTTAACATCTTTGTTGAACCAAGTGAGCAAGATTTTGATTGTTTAACGGAAGTTTGGGGGTTTGAGTTATTTCAAACTGAACATACGATAGCTTTCAAATTCAGGTAAGCCCTTCAGCTTCTTTTCGATGTAGGGCAAACTAAAGGCTGCTACTAAGTGTGTGCCGTTTACTTTGAAATATAACAGACGGAATAGTATTTTTTAAATATTCCAACCGCTTGAACAGCTGCTGTCATTTACATTCAGAACTGTTGTAGTTTCCTGAATGCGGAAACTAATTTTCTAAAAATGACGGCATAACACGGTCACTGATTTGAGCGTACGATTAATAGTGGACAAGTTTGTGAACCTATTTACCTGTAAGCAAACAAAGGGTCCAGTAAATACAGACCAGCCGAGGCAAAGGATGGATCCACATATACGTAGTGCTTACACTTACTTTAAGATGTAATGAGAATGCTTTGAAGAACCGCAATCAGACGTGGGATAGCTGGCCACAATCCTACTATCAAACACGAAGATAAGGAAGAAGTGACACTGTTGAATCATGCCACTACTGCAGTTGGTTAACACAACTCAACTTAAAACAACACCCAATTTGTGCCGATGGTGCACTCTTCCAAAATCGACTCAATTAGTAATAGATGAAAATTGTGAGGTCAGGAAAATGTCAGACTCACGTCAGGTTCTTAGGTACAGCGACGAGTATAAACAACAACGGCTGCTGTGTGGATTATCTGGCGGTGTGCTGTAACTCTTTTCCATTGGCCGAATATGTTTAGGCTTGGACGCCACACACATGATTGTCACAGTTAAGCATGATACGAAGGCAAATGACAGGTATGCCGAAATTTGACCTAACATGTTTCAAGATAGCAAAGGATTTACCAACATGTGAGAGACTTTTTGCATCAAAAGGTTTCAGATATACGGTAGCTGGACTGTCTGTGAATACGTGTGGCCATACTATCTATTGTACAGGATTATCAACACGGATTGACGAATTTTGCCAAGAAGTAGTGCGGCAACGCATGTCTGTTGAAGAGTATACAAAGACTTGACCTTAAATAGAGAATCTGCCAAGCCTGTCAGGGATGATGCAAGTCACAACTAACCAACAGTACTAGCACAATGAAAGTCTGCACTGATACGTGGAACAGGGTAGCTCACGCACCGTTGTATCGAGAACCTCTTGAGGGAAGGTACTTATCGCGATTAACGAGAGAATGACGAGCTTTGACGCCGAACGTTTCATTTTACACTGTCTAAGTCTGCCCACAGAGTTCGAGCTAATAATTTCAAACTAGTTGAATGTCTGCAAATTTGAATAGTTTGCATTTTAACATCTTACTGAATTCACTAAGTAATGTTTAGTAAACGATTCGGAAGCTCATTGCTTCTTAGATTCAACTGATATGCAATGTTAGCTGATCATATCGGAGTATGTTTCTTTATCCTTTTCTAAAGCTTCTAATCAGATTTACCCCAATAGGTTTGTCAACACAGCAGCTAAAACAATGACTTACACAGTAAAATAATGATTTAAAACTTGTCCCTAATCTAGACACTGTTATGTGGTCCTTAGTGAAGTATAAAATTCAACACCTGGCTCCAATCAAAATCTATTTACGTACAAAACAAAGAACTATTTATAATGAGTACTCAAATCTACTGACCAACTTGTTCGTCTGTCTTCATTAGCCGATGACTTGTTTGCTCTCACTGGATGATACACCATCTGCCTACTGTGTCCTTACTGATTTTTGATGCAAAAATGTTGCTCGCTTTGTTTGTCTTTTCTCGCAATCCTATTGGTCGCCCGATGTCATTCGTCGTGTTGAAACACGCCACTCATTGCCCATCGTGGTTTGGTCACCACCTCAGATTATTGTTAGCCGATATTGCGTCTATTCGGGTCAATAATAAGCTTCAGCTATTATCACAGTCTCATTCTGTTTACTCAAAGCTACGGTGTAGTAGGTGTTCCTGCTTGAAGTTTCCAGTAACTTATTGCCCAATGAAGCATCTTATTCTCTATTTGTTGCATGCGAAGGTGGGCATATTTGTTTGTCGCCACTAACATCGATTGCCTGTTGTTTACTTGCTTTATGTGCTGTTCGAAAGGTGCATTTTGGTAATCTTGGAAGATTTTTTCTCCTTCAATAATTATGTCTGAGATGTGGAAGGCTCGAGCTCTGTGTCGGCGTTTTCAATATGCTCCGATAATAACGAGATGATGTGAAGCTGTTTGAATTCCAATAGTTTATACTCAGTAGCCACAGGTTAGAAGTGATAAAGAGTAACTAAAAGCAAATTCGAAAGGGCTAACCAGCAGTTGTACCAAGTAACTGGATCTGACCAAACTAAGCTTTATCACGAAAATACGTAATCAACCGTTTATGATGGATGTGGGGAAATGAGAATTCAGTTACGTTTTCTCACTGGACTCACTTTGGGGCATAAACAGAGTATTACCTCATACAACTGCCTCAAACGAATTACAGCTCAAAGTTATATTCAGCACAATTTCTTTTTGGTTGTTAAAGTCTGTTTGAATCTAAGAGGCTATTACAGGCTTAATGACTATGACATAACAATTTCGTGTCTACGGTGCAGAATGATATCACTCTGATTTTCAGCTATTCCGTATTGAAAGAGGCTTATCAGTGTCCAAACGAACACCGGTTTTGCTATGGTTGCATATACACTTGGTCCACCGGTCCTAGTGCAGGCCACGACGGCTGCCCAGTCTGTCGGTGTGATGGACTGTATGCGAAAAATTTTGATGTGAGTCACTTTGCTTGTACGACTGAATCTCTGAATGTGTTCGGTTTTCCAAATCTGTTTTCCAATCGGAAAACCCGCACGGTACGCTTGCATATGCATGACAAGTGAGATAGGGATGTATTATCGTATATTCATGTCTCCAGACAACCCCATCGGTTTCGGCATTCCAGACTGTGCTAACTGCCTAAATTACGTGTACAGTCAAAGTGGATTCGATAATCTCTTCAAAAATATCCCATTATCACCAAATGTAAAAAAACAATCTACAGTCCTACCTGTAAGATATTCACTTGCTCTTTAGACTACACCCCGCGGCTAAAGTTTATTTACGTCGTTCAAAAACTGTGTAGAGCGGTAAGTTTGTGTTCTGCGATTCGCTACCTTTACTTATTCGAATATCTAGACATATTTTATGGCTGAATTAGTATAATGGCTTTCATCACAATCATCATCGACTAGGTCAGAATTTTCTGGAGGATTCTGGTTATTTGTGTTTCTTCCATTCAATGTGTCAACTCTTGTATATCGTCTAGGCGTGCTTTGAACACGCAGTTCTCAGGAAGTATGGCTTCCGCTCCCTTTTCTCGTTTAAACACATTTACATTATTCCGAAGAGCATGAGTAGATCGTAAGCAGGTCTACACATATGGAAAATTAACCAGGTTTCCGGTGTGTGAAATTAATGTGTTGTTTAACTTTCATAATATAAGTAGACCTGTCAGAATCTCTTATATTATCATGAACCGCCCGCTTTTTGATTTTTATTCAAGAATGTCGGTAAGTGACACTTCACATTTTGTTTGTAAACTATCAGTTTGTCGAAACGTAATCTATTTAGAATCTGTACGTTTCTATTTCTCGCAGCGGCTGTTTCTCTAGACAGTAACTAGCGAAACAACTCACAAGTTAAGCTGGAGAATGTGACTTTTAGCTTAATCTAAACGACACTGAATTAGGCATTAGCCAGGGGAGTTCACCCTAATGAGCTACTGACAACTCAACTTGGGAGGATCTTGTTCTTGTCAAAAATGCAACCGAAGCATGGATTTGACCATGAACATAGGTCAGCTGGTTAAATGCATAACACATACAGATAAACTTTCAGGGTGTTCTCCGTTAGTCATTCCCTTTTACCTTATGCGTTGGTGATTGTGACGTGAAGGGACGGTAGATTTCAATTCTGGCAGTACGGTAACCATATATCACACATCCAGATACATCTGATTGACGATTAAGTCCGTCCGTTTAGAGTTGCTTGATAATGAATCTATTAGAACTATAGCGGGAAGTACGAAAGCAACAGCTTGATTTATGTGTCACAGCATCATCCGTATCTTAGGTGTTATTTTGTGACCGCTATCCAGATGGTTTGTCTCCAATCCTAGCCTGTCATGTGATTTTTTTGATAGGCTTGGTTCTATTGGTATTGGCAAACTTACTTGACTTACGCGAGTTGTAACCGTTCTACACATAGATAACTGTTATGTACGTACTTACATTGAACTAATGACAGAATGTTTATGGATAATTTGGTTAATAAATATATTGGATAGTGATATGTTTCCTTCTAGGATATTCCACGTCATGATAATGATGGTGATGATCGCCCTAGACATGTCTTACCCTGCACTTTTCGATTTATTGCCGTTTGTTTTGGCCACCCCCTCCCTTTCAGCGTGCCGATAATTAGGTCTTATTTTTTCCACGAGGAATTACTAATCTGATCATGAACTATCGCTCAGTCAAGTTAAATGCTGTTAGTTTTCACACTATACTGGGTAATAATCGGTCAAGTAGAATGGTATTTAGTACGATGTTTTGTTAAGGTTCTTGGGCTTGATGGTTTTGGATAATAGCGTAATTGATGAGGTTAGTTTGGATAGTTGTCGAGACAAACGGTGTCTATCCGGTGTCGATTCATCCACAACTTACTATTTACTGTAGTAAGTCCTAGATGAGCAAGACAGGGAAGTGAAAAAAAACAATAAGATGCAGTGTTGTTGCTCCAGAGTCCTGGAAGTTTCACATGCAGTCTCTCTCACTTTTAGGACACCTCTCATAACACACTCCCCTAGTTGTCTTCATGCAACTACCCAAATTACCCCAAAACGTCTTCACTGTCTGGCTGCAAGGTAATTCTCTAAATCACATACTGAGGAACTCGAGACAAGAAGATAAGATCTTTATAACTTGGTCACTGGGCAGAAAACACCAACATACTGCTTGGCCAAAGTATCACTGAAGCACTGCTACTTTGAAGCCCATCGTACAACACTCCTTTCGAAAAGTCACGTGAGGAAATTTCAATTCGCATACGAACAGGAATATCAATGTGACATTTTTTGAGCACTACTACCCAACTGATACTGAGTTAGTTCAGCGTACTTTTATTACGAACGAAGCACGCGGTTGGTGTTATCGGTCCCAACCTAATGCATCAGTTGACTGAAGTCTCGCCAGCAGTATTATGAGCAAACAAAGAAGCACAAGACGCGACGAGTAGATTGTGACTTTTTGGGATTTGCTTGATCAAGGGCTCTTTCGTTAGAAGAAATATGGCTAAGAAAACGGTTCAGATATTATTTGCTCGGGTATGCAAATATAAGGCTGAAAAAGTATCTGCCATACAAGCTGACAAAACTAGTCATACTAGGATACAGTGATTACAAAAGAAGGAAAGTCGTTGCTTACCAAGATAGTGAGAAAATACAATGATTACTGCATGGACTACCCGCAGAAAATTGTTTGGACAGAAACTGCCACATTATTTTTTTTACTTACATTTAGTAATTCCTGACTAAATTTACAATACTGCACTTGCCTGGTTACAACCATTACTTTCTGTTTACTTATTATCAGCTTATAATTCTGCTTAAACCAGCAGGATGTACCTAGTATCAAATCATCAGTCTTTAAGGGTGTAATGCAGTGCATACAATTAATGCCTGTGCTGCACTACGGGTTTACCCTCAGCAATTTTATCCTGGTGGCTATTCCGACTGTTGTCTGTCAGTTATCTTAAATGTGTCTTGGTTCTGTACACTTATCACTGGCACGGTTGTAAGTAAAATACTATGACAGCAATTCAGCTGACATTTTCGTTTTACCCCTATTCAGTGTAATTAAACGTAGACAACGTTAGGAATAAATACTTTCGAGATTGTGCAGCATTATTGAAAATGTTCAGTTTGCTTTTGATGTTGGCCTTGTTCTCTGAGTTCAACGTATGTTGGGACAACAGTACAAATGCCCTGTTGAAAGGTCATTCACATCCGGGTATCTGGATGTTATGCCTAACACCACGCACTGAATACTGTCGGTCCCCTGTAATTAGTCTCTTATCTAGTACAAAAATCACTCATACGGAATTTTCCGTCTGTTATCCAGAGTCTTTAATGGCTCTATAAATATCCCGCACTTGTGATGACGTGTTGGTGTGTTATATGATACTTTATATCATGCTTAAACAACATCTCCTCGAAATCTGAGGGGTATAAATATGTGAAACGTAACTGTTCAGGACGAAGGACACTTTCGACCACTCTTTTCGTATTCATTCGCATACAACGGTTGGCTACGGGGGTCAATCAAAAATATGACTATTATGCGTAAATTTAGTGAATGGGAGTGAGTTAATTCGTTTGCTTGTATTTTTAGTTTACACAAACGTGAATGGTAAGGCCGATTACTAGGGATGTTCACTGATCGTTTGCCACAGTAAACGTGGGTGACCGGTAGTAACTTCAAAGTAAACAAATAATGAATGGGTAGTGAGATGAAATCCACTATTACTAGGTCTGCTATTTGAAACAATGGGTTCTCTTTAATAACATCATCAGCGCAGAAAGAAGACACATGCTGCAATGTGTTAACATCTTGTTTACTCTCATCAGTCGCAAACGTAAAACATGAGGGTTATATATGATATCACGTTGTCTATCAGTTCATTTGCAGTTGCGGTGATGTTTACATCTTATGTTAACAGGACACCAGAGTGACCTAAATAGATCATTCAAAATATTGTTACATCAACAGAACCCGAAGCTACTAGCCATTAGAGAAACCATGTTGATCAGAACTCACCACTCGACGCTATGCGCACAAAAGTGGTTGAAGCAACCTACAGAGTTGCTGTGATGGTGATGACATAATACGTGGTGTGACTGTATACTTGTCCCTACCCTGTCAATCTCTATCTGTGTGCCATATATATAACTTGCATTTTTTACGTTTGTGACTGATGGGAGTAAACAAAATGTTAACAAGTCGCAACATATTTCTTCTTTCTGCATAGATGAGGTCTGCTATGGTGAATCTGGTTCGCCTCTATGGTTGAGAAACTCGTGAGTCACACAGTCTCTAGAGGAGAGGGTGTTTAACCAAGATCAGTAACATGAATGGTACCATGTAATTGGGTTATCGACGAGGCGAGTGGAGGTAGTGAAGTAAAGCAAAGTGGTATGATGAAAACTCCGTCGTGTAGTCTGCCACACTCTCAGCTGCAACGCAGTTGTTTGTTTGCATGGTGTTGTTGTTGCTTATATCTGAAATATGTGACCGGAACGGTGTGTTGCACGATTTGTTGTCTGTTTTATCTTGCGGTATCTTATCATTATATACATCTGTGTCAGACCTTATATTAAGATAGCAATCAGAGCCAACAACACACGCACGTATAATAACACACTGCTACGGGTTATCGCGACGATCGAAAGTTTAAAATCAACTCTTTTATTTGACGTAAGAAAGGCTCCATCTGCTTGTTAAGACGGCCTCAACAACTGTGAAGAAGCATTCATTGTTAGTTAGGTAAACGATATTAAATATTTCTGCTCATTTGACATGATCTCTAGGGTCAGTTGATGGTTATCAGTCGATGACCCGACCACACTTTCTTTGTCAGCTACATAGTCTTAGCTATTAAAACTTGATTTGTGACCTGTTCAACTCAGAGGCATTGGTTTACTTACGCGATTCTATGTCAGTCTTTCTCGTCTGGTCACGTAAGCAACTGACGCCCGTAATAAGATTAAAAACGTGTTACTGTGATGTACGAAAGCAGTGACACATTCATTGGTGATGTCGGTACGCTAGTTTTGTTCAGACTGGTTGGGGTGGCTATGTAGTGCGTGCTCCATGTAGAACATAGTCTTCATAAATTGAGTATCACTCCTTCCTGTCATCTTAAAATTAGAGTTTTATTTTTTTCCTTCTCGAAATGGAATACCACACGACAACAGAAATCACTCGGTATGGGATTTGGAATCTTACCTTACCTTAACATTATTGATAGGCAGGTGGGTACCGAAATCAACCCATGGTGACATCGGTCCAGACGAATCTAACTGAGACCCGTTTGAATTTCGGACAGCAAATTACATCCGCCTCAAACTGAAAGAATGCAGGGATTACATGATCATATTGACAAATAAAAGGAACTATATACACATTTTTGTTTTGAAGTCGTAACCATACGTGATTATTTTGTGTAGTATATTGATGAGAATGATCCAAATGCCTGCAGTGTCTGTCTACTCGCCGCGTGATGACATGCAGATAGGCCCCGTAGAGTGCGCAGTCTTACAGTCCGGTCAAACGGATGCTATGTTTGCTACACAAATGTTTCGATTCCCAAAGCAATAAATGGAGTGTGAACTCCGTAGAATCAAAAGGCATTCCATGGAAATTGAACTACTGTAATCTTTAAGATTCAAACTTCACTTGATTATTGTCCTTCAGTCGTAGCGATCAACATCAGCTTTCTTATTGGCACTTCTCAGGAGACCCAGAATGTTCAACAGGAAAAAGCGTACGATTGTACAGATGAACAGTGCTAATTACGGACAGCATGTGATAGTCCTAGATATTTAACTACAGGTTTTTGAGGGGTGGGGTTCGTGTGACATTTCATGACGTATGGACTTGTAAACTCTGGTTTTGCACATCCATTCAGCATGGCTCTGTCTGTTACCCAGTGTATGCAGCCTCGTTTATATACTACTCGTAATTATTTGATGGTTTCACAATGGAAGAAAATAAAAGCTTGTTCCATACCGAATAAACTATTTACATGAAACCACTTGCTTGTGGTCATCTATTTGCTGGCTTTTGTGTAGCGTTAATCAAAGACTTATACGGGTGTTCCTAACAGTGATTTCTCAGTGCCACAAAAGACAGTGAACTGATTCATGTCTTCCCCATATCTGAATTGAAATCACATAATATACTTGATGGGTAGAAGTATGACGACCTGGAAGCAATATATCATTAGTACCCCGGACATGCCACTAAGCGCTCCCTAGTGGATTATCCACTCACTCGAACAGGCAGTTAAACAACCAGCAGAACTGTAACGCAATTTACGTTGTAGTCTGAAAAGCTTGCGCAGTAAAATCAAGATATGGCCATCCGTGAGTGTGGGAATGATATGGTGTGCCCGACCAGCTGATTCGGAAAACAGGGGGTAGCGAGAACGAAATCAACCTAGCATAAAAATTCCTTTACCTGACTTACTGTAAAAGTAGGTTTAGTAGATCGGGGAAAGCTACTAGAAAGCTGACCGCAAACCATTCCAATAAATATGTAATATGTATAACCGCAGCCATTATAATAATCGTGCAGTTCAGAGAAATTGGGTCTACAGGTGAAATGCCATCCTAACGGCTACCTGAGTGGAAGTACGTACGTTAGACAGAAACGATATATTCTGCTATTTATTCTTCAATAATGCGCACAGTTTAGTTCTCAATACTTGCTAATGTTGTTTCCAGATTATTTACACCAATCCTGTAGGTGACGTATCGCGGGACAAAAACTCGAGGGAATTAAGTATGGACTGTGTAGCCATTCAACAAGTTCACCTTGAACCACTTACTGTTGTTTTTTGTAACATTTCTTACAGTGTATGAGACAGGTTGGTTCACCGTCCTAAGTCCCGTACTGACCCTCACATCTCAGCTAGAGCGTTTTGGAATAGAATGACAGGGAGATATGAAAGTAGTAACTTTAACAACGTACCAGTTCAGTCATAATTTTGTCTTTAATTGAAGAATTAGGGAATTACGGTTTTTGAAAATGTCAACCAAAACCACACATTCATTTACTAATTCATAACAGCCATGGGCCTGACAACAGGGTAGGGTGGATCAGACTGTCGCCCACCGCAACAGTGATGCTGAATAAACTAGAAGAAAAAGTTGACCAAGAAGGTTAAAAGTGGGTAAAATAAGGCCTAGTCGGAGGGCTAAAAATAGTAGGAATGCTGCTACATCACTGACTGTTGCATGCTGTCATGTCAGATAACACCTCTATTCAACAATTCAAGTGATTACAAGAGTGCACAGGCGATATCTACCCACTTTATTCAACGCAGCGATCAAACATCTTAGCGTTAGGCGACCACATTGTTGCCCGACTATCAGGCACCTTCATACAACTATTGGTGACCTCAGTTAACATCAGCCGGTACAGAAACACTCAGTTAGCATGTAAGTAACCCAATCATTGGAGATTGTACAACGTGATTAGATGGTCAATCGACTGTTCACCTCGAACTTTTCGAAATACGCTCCGGCAAACAGCCATGTTATTGAAAGGATCATTTCAGTTGACGTGGGCTAATTGCCAGAAGTAACGATAGACAAGCACAGCAAATATGTTGACATTTTCGTCGTGAACGGGCCACAGAGCGAGACAAGACTCACTCAAGTACGGTCTATCCTGCCTTTCAACTAGAACCAGACGTCTGTTCGATGTCACAGATGATGCAGGTTGACAAATATACTGCTCAACTTAAAACCTGATAGTGAAAATGTGCAGTTTTAAACAGATTACCTGCACTATGGAACGTAGGAATGGGAAAGTTCTGAGTGTGAAACAGCATCTTCTACTTTGAAGACGCGAGGGTCACCGTGTACAAATCAGTTCAACCACCTTGTTTAGCTTGGTATACACAACATTGGCGTAACAGCCATGTACATATTCCCATGTCGGTTGACGTAGATTCAGGAAGAAAACTAACACAAGGATGATTTGATTCCACAAGCACTCTCCGAAATGTCGTCCAGAACAAAACTGAACGGAAAAGAGAAGGTCGGGCACCCTTAGAAAATATCACTAGATGTGTTGAACACCCATGACAGCTGCCCATAGCATTTCGCCCCGAATGTGTACACAGTGATCGAAACAAATTTATTTATCATTTTGGAGCCCTTCCGTGATGAAGGCAATTCTAGAGAATGTTACGGGAAGTCGAATCGAAGACAGATTTTAGACCCTAGAAGACTACCGCCTACGCTTGATTGTAAGAATGTCAACACTCCATCAACCTTCACAGGCCGAAGGTCTGAGAAATGCACTCTCGACCGGATCAGAACATGGCCCGTTCTTCTGGTGTTTTGATATTCGTGGTTTTAGTTATCCGAATGGAGTAGACTGAATGCAATGGTTACCAGATATTTGGTGGTCATGTGGACTTTAAACCATCACAATCATGATCGGCATTATCATCATAGACAGCAACACATCAGTGGTTCACACTGATGCTTAACTTCCACACAACCATGAAGAAGAAACAAACTCTGTTTAGGAAGGGAGAGAAGAAAAGGTGAGGGGAGAGGACCTAGTCGCTAAAAATAGCTACGTCCATACTCAAACATAAAAAATCAAGGCGCCCACACCTTGCAAACGAACAACCGAGCTGCAAGTGAAAGTGAGGCTTCCTCACGGCTTTCAATGCCCCGCGTCATTAGGTGCACTCACTTCACAGACAACTCGGACAAACAACCACAACATTCACGCCAATGACCTCGGTTGACCGCCATCTCACCTAACGTCTCAAGCCATCGACTCTGGGACACGCAAGGGCTCCAGGCCGCGAAACGAACCCAATCTATAATGACCAACCCCTTCATCAACCATTCCATTTGTCTACACCAAGTCACTATCTGTCTACCTCGCAATTTACGCCAATCGGCTGCAGCGTCGGCAAACAGTGCTCGATGTGGCACGCGATTAGCTGGCATCCTTAGTACATGACCTGACCATCTAAGTCTGTGCAAATGTAATGATTGAATAAGAGAACTCGTTTGACAATCAATGCCAAACACCCGCTTCCTAACCTCCTCGTTGCTTACTCGTTGGTGCCACCCGAAACGAGCAACTGAACGCAGACACCGGTGGCCAAATACCTGAAGACGGTTCACGTCCACTACCCTGAGAAGCAATGTATCTCTCTGTCACCATAGATGTCTCATATTAGCGAACATCGCCATAGCCTTGGAAATATGCGCCTCATTTTCACTCCTTACAACTCTACTGACGCCGCTGCTACAGCTTCCCAGGTATACAAATATGTCAACAACTTCCATGACTTCATCATCTAACATTAAATCTACGTAATTACAGCAATCCTGCAGAAGCACTTTGCATTTCGAGACTGCTAAACGCATTCTGAAGCACTTATCAGAACGCGAAATTGCGTTAAGCGTTGTTTATGCCGCCTGAAAATTTTCAAACAGCAACACCTTATCGTCAGCATAATCAAGATCAGTCAGCCTCCCACCAGGTAGGAGGTCCACACCGACAACAATGGAGTGTTGCACACAGTCCTCCATTATTTCGTCCATGACGAAATTGAACAAAAGTGGTGAAAGTGGACAGCCTTGATATAAGCCGCTTTCCAACCTTCTGGAATTCTGATAAATTAGTGTGCCATCTGCTTAGCTGATAGCTTCACTGATAAACGGTCGCCTGGGACCAGTGGCACGAATCATCTTAAAAAGTTTGCCGGTGTTCCCAGAAGCAAAAGCGGTTTCAATTTCCTTAACTTTTTCCACTAACCAAGCCTCACAATCAATCTTCAGACTACGTTTCAGCTTCCTACGGATCTCTTCTAGACTTAGTATGTGAACTACCAGGAGGAATCTTCCGTCTGGCTTCTAACAGCTCCAGAGATTTCTTTGAAATCCAATGTTTGTCAAACTTATGTACCCCTGTGCCGCATGCTATAGTACCTGCTTTTTGAATAGCTTGTGAGATTTGTATCCAGCAGCTATTAGGATCTTCGGAGTGAGTACCACTAAGGCAGCTTTCTAAGCTGGTTTGGTACTTATGCTTTACCGATGGTAAAGCCAATTTCTCAACAACCAGTCGGTAGGGTCGTTGGCCAGCAAAAGTAAGAACAAAACGATAATGTACCAACGCATGATCTGAGTCAAAGTATGTGCTCTAATAAGAACGACAGTCTTGGATGGAACCATGCCACCTGTAACTAACAACTATGTGGTCTATCTGAGACCATGCCTGATTCGGAGCAGGCGGGCACAAACTATAGCATTGACACGCACGATGTCCAAAACCAGTGCTGGTTAAAAATAGCTTGTACTCAGCGCACAGCTGCAACAATCGCCCACCATTATCTGACCGATGTGACGCTACCTCAAACTTACCACCTAAACGAGATTCGGCCTCACCAAGGCGGCCGACCTGACCATTCATATCTGCGGCCAGAACGACTATATCAGAGCCACATGTCAACCGAAGGAGAGCGGCCAGATCCGAGTAAAATGCGTCCTTGACGGCGACGTCACTACAGTCAGTAGGAGCGTAAGCAGACATAATGAATAAATTTCTGAAAGTCTTATGTCCAGAGCTGGCCTTAACGGAACCTGTTAAGCGGACAGCACAAAGTCTACTACTAACAGGAATCCAATCTATCAATGAGGCTGCGGCCGTCGAGCTAATGATTATATCTACTCCAGGCTGACCGGTAACAGCGACTGTGGAGTCACCCGGAGTGTATAACCAGTATCGGGTAGACAATGCGGGTGCTGTTAGTTCCATACGTTGACTACTGTCCTGGATTCTAGTTTCCGAGAAACAGCAGACGTCGACATGCGATGAGTCTAACGTTCGTGCAAGAGCGGCCTGTTGACCTATCTGTTTTAGAGTGCGAACGTTGAAGGCACCTATATTAATTCGCGTTCTAGGTCTAAGCAAGGGACGAGGGATGCCTGAAGCTAAATAGCAAGAGATGGAACTTACAGGCTCAGTGTTACCACGGTTGTGGGACCTGTGGATTAACTATCAGCAATGGAGGTCGGGAGGGGCCTGTTGACGAGCTCCAATTACGAGATACGTGGTCAGTTTCCCGATCCAACTGAAGGAGTTTCAACAGTTCTGATATCAACCCCCGTTCACTATCCTAGGAAGGATGGAGGAGGCTCAATCTAGGAGGCTGGATATGTTTCAATAACTTAAGCTGTGAAGCCACATCTGATTCTGATGGAGGGTACTCTAGAAAGCAATAATCAATCATCAGGGTCACATTGTCTATACGGTTAAAATTATTTTTCAGACTGTCCAGCACACCGTTCAAGGCAACCCGATCAACATAAGAGAAGCATATTTTGCCGCCACGGTCTCTCTTACACCGAGTCTACAGTCTGTACGATCATGAATGAGGGGAAAAAAGCTTTTTGCTATTCCCAGATAACAAGGTTCGTTCAATCTATTCTGACCAAGTGATGACTGTCGTTAACATATCCAGAGCCAGGTAGAATGGAGCGATGTTTGATCCTGAAGTTTATTGACATGACAGAAATCCAGTTCTGTCACAACTGGACAACTCTTTCTCACAGTAACATTTCGTAGCTGTTGTAGTTTGTTGTTAGTGTTCATTTGGTTCTTTCATCAGTCATGATTGGTCAGCGTTCATTACGCTTTATTCACAAAGATGTTTTCATGCATTTGCGAGTGTACGACCTCTGGGCGAATAAGAGGAAAAACGGACACGCATAACATTATTTGACTCCAGGTGGTTGGTGTAAAATGCACGGCAGTCTTTCACCAAATAGCGTCAACTGTTATTGATCGTTTTATGGCCGAGTTTCGTCAATGGCTTAGAAGCATACGGCGGACATAATGCTCTGTATTAAAATGTAGTATCCCAAATGCAGGGACCGTGAGATGCTCACGTTTGCAACAGTCTTTTACCATTGCCCAGAAGTCAACCACTCCCAGCCGCTTCTCAACTGATGAACGAAGACCGAGGTATGATGATAACTGATTACTTGGTCTACTTCAGAATGGCATCGTAAGATGCATTCTTGGTGGCACAGGAACGACCGTTTGTTGGTCCATGCGCCAACAGAACAAACATACGACGTTTTTCTCATTAACGTTGACAGCCTATTACCAATATGTTGAGTCCGATAACCCACAACAGTTGGCTAGAATCGATTATCCTGTTCAAGAAATAAGTAGCACTCTGTGTAAGCTAATGTCAAAGCCTTTATCTCACAAAGTTCAGGTTTGTCACTTCATTGGTATCTGTCGTAATGTTTACTTGATTTGTCGGAGTTAAAACCTAATGAACTTGTTTTTTTAATATATAAAATGATTTCATATACAAAATTTTGTGGGACAAACCACAGCCTATTGAGTACCAAAAGGTATTCAGTGAGTTTTCATTAACTGCATTAAACCCCGCATCTTCAGATGTTTTACGTACGCACTGTTCGCAATAAACCTGGAAAACACATTATGTACTAACATATTTTTTGAATGCAAACAATAAAGATTATCTCTTCGAATTGATGCAATCACAATTACTGAATGTTTCCGAAGTTTAAATCCTAGCTACCGTTCACGTACAACAACCAAACTGATGTATGTTTTTCTCCAATTACACCTTTTAGTTGGTTGATCGAATTAACCAGAAGCGTACACGATGTATTCAAAAAGGTTGTAACTGGATGGGACTGCTCGCGGAGCACTTTTCTCATGAACACAGACGATACAGTGCCTATGAATTAGATCTGTTGTTGTCAAGTAGCTCTAAAGAAGCAACCAGCAAATTAATCGAGAAATCCAGTCAAGGAGAAGTCGTCATACACAAACCAACTGAAGATCATATGGAAACATCGGAACCTGCTCCAAGCGTAGTGACGCCTTCCACGGAAGTGAGCACGAATCCGGCAATTGGGACGCTGCTCCCCATTTGTCAACCATTAGCCACCTCGTTAGAATCAGAAGTAATGGAAAGTGAGCGGCGTGCAACACCACAAAGTATGACTCACCTGAGAAGAGATTCTCGACATTCTCGAGTCAGAGCTCATCGGTCAACTAGTAGACGTTCTAGTTCGTCTACCAGTGGTAACACAACTTTGATCCAAACTCCTCAAACTAACATCCTTACACCAACTACACGATCACGTCTCTCACAAAGACAATCACCCAGTACACATTTCATCGTACCACCACTGATGAGACCTCTTGTAGCAGCCAGAATATCTCGTACACACACCACCGGGTCTGCACAACAAACCGACGCTGGACCTCGGAGCATTGGAAGTCAGCCGGTTCGCCGTCATACGCGAACCCAACCAAGGCAACCCAGAAGTCCTCTAGCTCCCAATTATCACCCGTCAGATGGAGTCTCAGAAACGGTGGATGCTGCAGATACTCATTCTACCACGAGATCGTCTTTGCCTCAAACAGAAAACGGGTTGTTACCGTTCAGAACAACTCCCAGTTCGATTTCTCACGACACTGCATTGGACTGCGAGCATAATCAGCAGGTTTCCTCACCACCACCAATAATCCCAACAACTTCACCTGCCTCAGCCACTTACGTAGCGGCTAGAAATCAAGTGTATGATAGTAGAATCACAGGGTTAACATCAAGAACAAGCGAAAATCAAGCAGACAATGAATCTGACTACATAACGCCGACCAGTAGAAGTGGGAATTTCATTTTACCAGCCATAAATCGAAACACTACCTTAACCTCCCAGACAGGCACAAGATCCTATTACGATGAAGTCCCAAGTAATGAAAACCAAACTGACACCAATCCAGAGAATCACGTTGACCAGTTGAGTAATGCAAGGTCAAGAGAGCCCAGACCTCTAGAATTTAGACGTCTTGTTTCCAGGCGTCAGAGCAGGGTTGTGGAACAGCTACGGGAAACGCGAGAACAACTAGCTGCCATGCTTCGGTTGATGACACTGGAGTTGGAAGAAAGGCGCCAACATGTGCTGGCGGCAACCCTTGAGACAGCTTCAAGCAGTCGATTGCTGCGTAGCTTGAACTCCCAAACAACAGCTCGTCAGGAGGTGCGGCATCAAGAAGATACTGTCAGGCCGATGCACGAAACATCCGGGAATGACCCTGAATATAGCTCATCCGAGTCACGTGAGCGACAAAACCACAATCCTCATGATTCTTTAAATGTGTTGAGAAATCTTCGGACACCAGAAAGGCCCTCTCAAATAAGTTCTTATCAGCACACCTTACAACACCTGACAAACAGAATGTTGGGTGAAAGAACACACCGCACCGAAATTCACTCCGATGCAGTACCACTCAGTTTTCCTTATCGATTGGATGGGAGCCAGCATCAGACGGGCGAGGCGGAAAATCACGTCGCGTCGTCGCGGGCTGTCATGACATTCGGTTCACCAAATCCTAGATTGTTGGCACGTGTACGCATGGACTCCACGGTCTCCCCTGTTCTATTTGTCGCCGGTCGGCGCAATCTGGGTCACCTCCTTTCCGAGCTGAGGTACCCGCGCGCAACAACAACCGAGTGGAGCAGCGATGAGGACGACAGTGGCGGAGATGATGATGACAATGACCCCCGTACCTAACCATGCAATGAGTTAGTTAGTTGCATTCAGACTAGTTCACGTGCTAACGATTGTAAAGTATATCGATTTCTACTCAGATACTCTAATTGACGCATCCAAATGTTCCAGCTTGATCTCTTCATCAAGCCAACGCGGACGTCACCGTGTTACGATTTAACAGGCAATCGACCTGGGTCACTGGAATCTAGTCATGCGCACTTCCAGAGTACAAATAAATGTGCCACATTGCCGTTTGTGTTCGATACACCGGTAAACGAAAACAACGAGTACTTGCGCACGTTATAATCTCATGAATTCAGTACATAATGAAAACTGTATGGGCGTATACACATTACTACATATTAGTAAACGTCGGTCACCGCGACAGAAAGTAAAGTGACAGAGTCGCCTATCAACATAGCCGACGGACAGTAGGCGTGTGGCTGTAACCGGTTTGTTCACGTGTTAGCTTATGTGGTAAAGTGAAAGTCGATACACCGCAACGCAAACTGATCGTGATGGAAAAGGACAGATAGCCTCTGTTGACTTTTTCAATCCACTTTCCAGGCAGATATCTCTATCATAATGATTTACCCGCAAGACACATACAATCATCTCTCGTGCTTATTTATTAAGAACGCCCACGTTAGAATGACATTAGCGGCGTCCATTCCATTATAACCTACCTAAGTATTAGGTTCAATGCCGGTCGTCCAATGCACGATTGCAGTTGCCTCACAGCTGCGGTGAGGATAAGACAAAACGAGAATAAGGGCAGATGAACTCTACATGTCCGTTTTGGGACATAGTAGTTGGCAATCTTGTATTAAGCTTTACGTGGAAATTCCTGTAGCTGTACCGTGCGTTCCAATAATTATCAGCGTTTTTAAAAAAGTGCAGACGATTGACACATAGTGAACTAGAGTTCGGACCGATGTAACTAATGCTTCAAACAGGTCGAGCATTGGAACCTGTTTCAAAACTAAGGACGCTATAGGAACGCATCGTAAGTGGCATCGTCTCAATCCCTTAAATTTTTCAATATACACACTGCAAGGTCGACTTTTCCTCTTTCAAGAGTTTCAAACATGCAAAACATTTCCAGATATTCAAAACTTTTCGAGTTGAACATCACTCACAATTTATCGCAGTCGTCGCATTCCAATAGACTTTCCAGTCCGCCCCTTTCAAAAACAAGCACTAGACTCGAGTTTCGCTTCCATCAGAGCTTGTCAGTAGCACATATCCTTGCCACAGCCGGGATTAGAACTCCTGTCACGCTATTCAACCATATTTACCACTGCACCATGGACCTCACAATAGGCACGAACGAGTTATCATATGTGAACGTCCAACCACTTTCGTTTGAGTAATGATCAAGTTGCCTGATCGCCTCGAGAGGAGACACAGTTACCGTCTGTTAACTCCAATCGATGACCCCTCGACTAGGATTTCTCTCCAAGTTGAAATAACAGAAATCACTGACTTGTTAGGTGGTATTTTCGACCACTGATGAGTAGTGGTTTTTTATCAGTGACGCAGTGGTAAACACGGTTGCCTCGTGAACAGCGTGGCCGGAGTTCTAGTCCCTGCCGTGATAATGATAGGCACTACTGACGAGCTCTAATGACAGTGAAACTTGAGTCTAGTACTTCTTTTCGAAAGGGGCCGACTGGAAAGTCTATGGGAATGCGACAGCTGCGATCAATTGTGGGTGATGTTCAGCTTGAAATTAACCAAATCCCCGACTACTCATCAGTAATTGAAAACTTCGTAAGAACGCTACATAATGTGTTACAATTATTTGTCCAGTGTGCACTTCGTTTAAGTAAATGAGCTCATTCATTTATCCGGAAGAGGCCTCATCACCTATCCGTAACACAGTTCGAATTATACTATTGTTATGGTTCTCACTGCAGTTACTGACAATAGTGCTAAGGACTACTTAGGTTGCTGAAGTGCGACGTAATTTATTTATTCAACATAACCTGAATCTCCAACCACTGCTGTAATCATAATAATCAATGGGATTATCCTGTAACAAACCCGCTGAAAAGCAGAAATCCGGGCAAACAGCTAGCCAGATAAGCTGTGCAAAGATGACGGAGCCGCCGTCTGATAAACACAGAGATAAGGTGATATCTAGGTACGAACACATGTAGAGAGTGTGAACGAAGGAATGATTGTATTTTGCATGCTTGTAACAGCTGCGTTTAATAAGCATACTGGACAACATAAATCACTCACTCGGTAACATTCCAAGTTTTTGCTGGACAAAAACAAACGTCTACAGATTTCCCCAAAAGTATGGCCGTCTCCGGAGGATGGATACAACATCTGTGACAACGCAGGAGACGATGACGACAAAGCGTATGAATAGAGACTCGACCTCAACCACCGCAAGCACATCGTGGATATAGCGGGCTGATTAGCCGGTCAACTCGTTCGATCCGTTTTCGCCTAATTAAAACACAAGATGGCTAGCGTTCCGCAGGACAGTGCTAACCAATAATCGTCGTCCGACCCTGTGGGCACAAACTGTTGATTCAGGCAGTTTGTCTGCCTCAGAATCGATAGTACTTGTTCGTCCCCCGAAAGCCCGGAGGTTGGCAATTTTGTGTTCTGGCTACCCGCATGTTATATACACTCCATTGGTTTACGTTTGCGCCTGGAAAGAGTAAACGAAATGACAAAATTCCGCAATATGTCTTCCTCCGGTACTAGGGGACGACATCAAGATAATTCTGTGTCAAAGCTCTACTATAAGACTGGCCTGCTGAAGGCCAGTACGACGTCATTTTCAATTGGCTTACGCCCCCTGTATCCGATTTGCGGGTCGGGTCCATTGGTTTCGACTGATCAGCTACCTAGAACGGTAGTCAGCTAAGTGGGTTACATGGTTTGGTCACCGTTTGCTGCGACCACGCCCGACAGCAACTGGCCGTCGATAAAGGTCCCAGCTGTTGACAAGTAGATCAAGTTTAGAAAACAGCATGCGGCATTTGGGACTTAACGGACGAGGTAAAGAAATTTGTCTCGATTAACTCAGCAGCCAATACCATTTCTTCATCCACCGATAGCCAAAAACTGTGTTTAAAAAGGTGTAGAACAATTGAAATCTACAGCTTTCCCAACGATTAAGCCACGTCGCACCGACTTCAAGTATACCCTGTCAGTAATTAACACTGCCACGGAACTTCTGGGCCGCACCGAACATTTTTGTTTCATGATTTTGTTATTGAGCCGTAGCGCTCCATTTAAAGTCACCAGCAGCCATATATATAAAATCGGTTGCCCGCTAGCATCCGAAACAAACTCTATTCGAATATAAGAGCAAAAAACTTCACGACCGTATGCACAGCCGTCTAGAAAGATGTTGCATTTCACATCAAACCTGGTCAGAATTAACCGCTTCCAAAGTCTCCGAACAATGTTAAGTGAAAACAAACTTAACCTGAAGAACTCGATTTTCAATCAAATCTGTTATCAGACGTCCCTCCAGAAATATCCGATTCTCGTGACCCAAAAGTATTCCCGCGTCCTCAAATTGCCTATAAGTTTTGCAGTTTATAAACGTATGGGCTAGTTTCCATTCGTTACGGTAGCGAGAAATGAACTAAACGGACGTACTATGCGTGGGTTGTTCTGGTTTGTCTATTTTCCTGTGGTTGTTGCGAAATCAATCAGCCAGTAAATTATCGTTATCATGTGAGTAGTTCACTTGGTTGATCGTGCTGAATCGGTTCGGCAGATCACAACAACTGGCAAGGGGTTTATTTTAATTCGTCATGTCCCTATCCGCAGACCAGCTGAAACAACAGCATGCACCACCTGAACCGGTACAGCTAAAAGTTGATGGAGGCCGTGGCTTGTCAGTCCAACGTTCGTTCGCTCCAGTAGCGCCCATCCGATTGACGGGCGAATCATTGTCGATGCCACTGCCAATTCCTATATCATCCAGTAGTCGGGATAACCTTCGATTAGTGGGTCAAACGGTGAGGTCCTTATGGTTGATTTTGGTAACATCGATGGTGCGACGAGGGCTGGAAGTCTGTGATGAAAACTTGTTATACGAAAGCACAGGAACGCCCGCGAGATCATGTTTGATGAGATAGTGAAGCTAACCACTGAGATCTCTGAACAGCGGATATCGATAGTCAACTCTCATTAGGAACGTCACAAACTGGTTAGGACTAGAGTGGACGACGCCACGTTTGACTAATTCAAACGCCCGACGTTTACGTGATGTAGTGGTTCGCACTCGCCTCTACAGCAAACATGAGCGGACCCTGATGCCCACCTTTACATGTCGACTTCAGGCTGAACATATCGACCTGAAGTCAAACAAGACACAGCGACGGTTGAGCGAAGTCAGCCGGCCATAAGGTCCTGTGTCGAAGCTTACAACTGATCGACTGCATACCGAAGGGTGTGGCTTTGGAGAAGTCGCCCAACGCACGCTGAAACTTCCGAAATTGGCATCGCACGTCTTTGCCCGTATTTTTTTTGCTACAAAACGGATAGCCATCAATCAGATCAATCGTTCACGTGCGGCAGACCAGCTCCTAGATAAGTCAAAACGCCAAATGGAGGCTATCGTATGAGATCCAATTCCATCGTATTTATTTTCAAAATTGACTTCGTAAACTTCCAAAAACTTCTGGAACTTTGTCGGCAACCTGGTAATGCAACCAAATACCAAGCTGGGCATAATGCATTCGGTAGAAGCCGAACTAAGAGGATTCAAGCGTGGGCCAAACTTGTTAAAGACCAGGCATCTCCTGGTCGTGTTGATCCCGGAAGTTAGTTCGATATTACGATGCGTCAGAATAAGTCGCATTTAATGTAGTCCGCTGAAGCAGCTACTATTAACCATAACAGTTTATTATTCTGCTTCAAAAACAGTTAACAGTGAAGTCCAGTTTAACCGGGTAGAGACTATGTAAGCACACGACCTATCATAGACTAATGTGATTTGTTCATACCCTAAAGTTTGATTTAAAACCTCTGTTTGCTTGCATGCACGAAAGGAAGTCACCCCACATACTACGCCCTCTGATTTCGACATCTGGATTTACTAACGAGACTCAACATTTTAAAGCTGAGTATCGATTGTGGCTTATAACAGCTTTCACACTCAGGACGGATGTACTAAACTTCAGTTTATCTAATGGCAGATTATTAACTGTGCACATCTCAGTCTAAACTTGATACTTGTGAGATGTGCATGTTGACTAGTAACCACAAGAAACTCATGATCGAAACATCACATGAAAGAGTTTAAGCACAATTGCTTGTGAGTAGTGACACCGGTCACGGCCACAGTTATAAACACGTTTGCGTTCGGAAGTTATACAATTAGTTAACAGTAACGAAAGCAACAACAAAGGTACGGCTACACACAGACAGAGTTAAGGGAATATACGTTAACGTGCCCAATATACAACCTAGCCCATTTAAAAACAGCAAAATATGTGGCTTACTTATACGGTTGAACTTCATTTAGCCTTACACCGTCTAATGCAATATCATAAACTCAAAAAGGGTTGTTGAACGTCAGAACACCGATTGTCGATGTGCGAGAACATCAATTAAATGAAGGGCAGGTCGTTGTGAGTATCCTCATCAACGTATTCTCGTAGCACGTAGTGTTAGCAATCCGCTGTATGTGAACTCTATCGAATCATTAACAACCAGCGTTGCGAATCGAACGACAAAACAGATCCCATATAAATGTATAAAATGGAGAATCATGATTGGAAAACAATGACACGTGTCCATATCATTTCTCTCTATACAATAAATGCAATAAAGAGCATGCGTTTATGTGTGGGTAAAGTTGGTAGGCTAGATAATAAAAGATGAATCAGGAAAAATCCACCAATTCGCTGGGAAGACTTGGAGCCAAACTACTGATCGCCTTGGCCAAACGTCGCGCGTATTCCACATGGTCCAACGGTTTCACATCGGCAACCACAACACGCAAACGTTCTTCGTCCTGAGTTGGACAGAGGTACAGAAGCTTCGAGTAATACATTTCAACCGTGTAAACACAAAAACGCTAAGCTAAGCTAGCTAAGCTGTAAATCATTACAAACAAATGTATGCACCTGACGCTCAGAAACGCATGAACTAGTCGTTCTTAAAATGAGTAAGAAGTATCGAGATGATTGCCGAAACAATTTCTTCGACAGATAGAAGCCAATGTCGTTAACACAGCGACAAACTTAACAGAAACTGACAGTTATGAAAATGTTTACACATGGATAATGACTAGGATGAAAGTTCTCGTGAATGGGAACGGAAAACTTTAAAAGACAGACTGCCAATCAGCTCACTCGCACAGAGAAAGTTCCACCCAAGTATACAGACTCGCATCGAACTGGTGGCTAACAGGAAGCTGACCCATTCCTAACAATGAGTATTCCAGAGAGTGGCATTTTGAAAGCATAAGCCTAACGGTATGGTAAAGTGACAAGCTTCATATTGTAGTCAACAGTATCAAGACGCACGTTATTGTAGAAGAGTGAGTGTCCTTAAAAAACACGACGTACGTACAGTGAGAACGACAGCTGCAGAAAAGCAGACGAACATTCCAAAGCAAACGGAAATACTTTAAACGTCAAACTATGTTTCAGCGAGGAACAGAAAACTGCGTATTATATCTAATGAATGCAGAAGCCTATTTAAATGCTCAGCCTATTAGGTGCAAGCATTGCTTAGTTTAAGTTGCTCAAGAGATTTTAGAATTGTGTATTAGCAGGTAACTGCAACAAATGGGAGAAGAATGCACAAACAAACAAATAAACAAGAGAACCTCCGAATTGGGATGGTCGAGATTGGAAACTAGTGGGAGGCGATCAGAGGGATAGGTGTAGATGTAATGAAATGCGATACAGAAAATAAAAGAAAGAACTTACATTATACCGATCTACCTTGGCACGTAGACGGAAGACCCAGGAGTTGAAAACTGCGTTCATGAATACACGTTCCAATTGGTTTTCGTCCTATCAAATTTTGCGAACAGAAAATTGCGATGCATCAAAAAGCACACTTCAATCAGTATGTGCTTTCAGTTATGCGCAATGACACGGCCACAACAGATAAGTAATGCAGTGCGTATACATAACTTGAGTTTCAGAAACACTATATACAAATAAACTAACGGCAACGCAATTTCAACTTGTGGTCCAGACCGCTCTCACAGGTTCATGCTGACGAGGCACGGTGTGTAGAAATCAAGTGCTGTAGGAACATGTGTTAAGACTTGGTTACCTAACCGTTTAACCTAGAACGGGACGAGACAATAACAGCATGATACAACTGAATAGGTTAGATTGCTCATCGAATCTCATGAAGCATGTGTAGACTTGGAGAAAGATTGGGGAAATCGACCAAAAGTAGTTCTTTCTTAGTGCAGTTCTTTTTTAGAGCAAATAACGCAACACTGACGTTACTCAAGTATCAGCAGAACGTAGACGTTAACAGTATGAAAAAGTATACTACCATTGGATGCACATTTTACCTATCCCTTATGTTTGCGAAACTGCATTTGACACACAATCGAAAAAAGGCCGTGCAGTTGTTGACAAATAAGTACAGACTCCTTATGTGCCGCATCGCCTCTGACAGAGTAGCAGATAGGTTCGCAGGAGCATCGCCATCTGTCCTCACCTCATCGAACAAGCAAAAGTAGCTAGACAAGTGTATCAAATTAGTTGGGAAAAGTAACCGGAATTAGAGCAGATTTCCAGAACCGCTCTCAAAGCTTCGTATCCAAATGTGATATACAGTTACCAAACTTAATGCGGTCCAACCAGACTAATATCTATACTGATGAGTATTAGGGGATTTTGGTTTTCATTTAGATTGAACAACATCCATAGTTCATCGCAGCTGTCACATTCTCATACACTTTCCAGTCCACCCCTTTCGAACATGCACATGCACTAGACTCGAGTTTCGCTTCCATTAGAGCTCATCAGTAGTGCATATCCTTGCCACAGCCGGGATTAGAACTCCTGTCACGCTATTCAACCATATTTACCACTGCACCATGGACCTCACAATAGGCACGACCGAGTTATCATATGTGAAAGTTCAACCAACTTTCGTTTGAGTAATGATCAAGTTGCTCGATCGCCTCGAGAGGAGACACAGTTACTGTCTGCTAACTACAATCGATGACCCCTCGACTAGGATTTCTCTCCAAGTTGAAATCACGGAAAACATTGACTTATTGAGCGGTATTTGATTACTGATGAGTGGTAGAAGATTTTGATCTTCATATTGATTGAACATCACCCACACACATCTCAAGCCTGCTTTTTCGCTTCTTTCCTAAACGCACACTTGACTAACCAAGCTTATCAGGTCTCCTCTCGAGGCGATCGGGCAACCTGGTCATTACTCACAAGCGAAAGTGGTTGAGCATTCACATATGATAACTCGGTCGTGTCTATTGTGAGGTCCATGGTGCAGTGGTAAATAAGTTGAAAAGCGTGACAGGAGTTCTAATCCCGGCATTGGCAAGGATATGCACTACTGACGAGCTCTAATGACAGCGAAACCCGAGTCTAGTACTTCTTTTCGAAAAGGGCCGACTGGAAAGTCTATGGGAATGCGACAGCTGCGATTAACTGTGTGTAGTGTTCAATCTACATATCTATAGGCCAACATGAGCACGATCTACATTTGCAAAGCCTGCACGTCTTGATCTGAAGGTCATAATAACGCGCAAATTGTGATGACAGACGCCGTGTTCGCTCTTATCAAACAACTGGAAGAAAGTGGATAACCTTACGATGGATCTAAAAGGAGGGATCGCTATACAAGTCCATCCCGCGTTAGGGTTTCAGTTTAACATATTCTTTTTGGAAAGGAATGAGCAGCATAATGATGCTGAGAAGTAGTTAATTGTTTGATGAAAAGTGATGACGAATTCGTATGAAAATGAAAAATAAACGATGTGAGGCATACTGCTATAACTTATATAAGTGAATGGTTAACGCAACGAATTCTTCATCCATACATCAAATATACGGGGCTAGATATACACCATCTATTATGTAACTCGAGGGGTGAATGCACACACATCCGTAAAGTCCTGTGAACAGACCTCATGCTCACCTGCAACTGTTTCATTTCGCCTAGACTGTCAGCAGTCTGGCCAAGCAACTGTTCTGCGGCATCCTGGAAGCAGGTCACCCATAAATCGCCAGTCATATCAGCGATTTTCACCTGAAAAAGATAGCATTGGCGAGAAATTGGTTGGAAGCTAAAATAGCAGTGACTGAGTCGAATCAGACACGGAACATTTCAGTCAAGCTTATGGAGAAAGGTCAAATGCTGTTCTGTTTCTTGTTGTTCATCACTCAATCAGTCAAAATGGTCATGACACTGACTGGAAAGGACTGCGGTCCGAGCCGCCGTTCCCTTGAAAAGTGACGAAAAATATTAAAAAGGAGGAAAGCGGAACAAGGCTAAGTAAAAGAACAAATGTAACCGATGATGGCGACACGATGTCATTTCGGATAAGGTATCTAACTAGCGACTAGAAGAGTTACAAGATACTCAACCGAGAAGGCGACATCCAATCACTTTACACAACAGAATAGTCAAGGTTTTACAAGTATGTGCTGATGTCGTTATTTGACCACCGCACTGTTTTACGCAACCGATAGTGATATCAGTAACTAATGCGCGGTGTTTAAAACGCCAAGCCGGCACGCAGAGTACGTAACTTAACCATCACAGATTGGGCAATCTGCGTACCTGATCAACTGAAAACCTGTCCTGACTTCACATTGATGAGGAGTAAGATTAATTTTCTTGACAGTCAGTCTGGAAAAACTACGGTCGCTCTGAACTTGTGAATACGGCAGATTGTTAGCTAATAGACCCAAAACTGAGAGGCTCCATAAACCAGATCGATTGCAATCCAATCTAACTGCAAAAACGATCATATTTTTAAACGTTCTGAAATATTCTAATCACATCAAAAAACAAACTGCACGCGGAGAAAACACGCAGGAAACGATGATCGACTGTTGAACAGAGTGCTGAGTAAACACGCGTACTGTGTAGACAAGGAAAGCACCAAACAGAAAGCTCACCGTTAACAAAAGTCTCCATTTGCAATTGGGAGTTTCTCGGGCACATTTCTCACATCGATACAAACCGTTGCCCAAATCCACAACCTTCTTGTTGCAACCATCGGTCGGGCAGGCTTGGTACATGAAATTCTCTTTCTTCAAAAATACAACGGTGCCCTGAAATCGGATAACAGTACCGCAATTTTCAACCACCTATACAAGCAAATCACATAGCTTAAGTCTGCCACTTCTGAGTTAATACGCGAGTGTCACCACGCCGTAAACTTCGCGAGCAGTGGGCTAGATAAAGCCAGGGCATCTAAACCCAGACATTAGTCCAGACACCTTAGAACCAAATCAACAGATGTATAATTGGCAGTCAGCGGCGTTATCACTGAGTCATCTCAGACTACGGAAACATCTGAGCAGAGATCATGTAATCAACCAATAAAGAAAAACCATCGATTAGAATCCAGAAAGTAAGACAAAGACTACCACGTAAAGTCTGTGCAGTCTGACACTGGACTAGTTGCGTCATGTGAGATATAGCAACCGACGTAAAAACAAACCACCAAATGCTCAAAATAGAGGACAATGATACGAACTTCCAAGTTCACGATCAGAATTTCGACATGCGGTGACCATATTCAAAGCTGTCTGGCTCGGGACCGGTCTGACCAAAACCATAAACAGTGCAGTGGTTGCATCTCTTGTCGATACAAGCCATCGCATTGACTAAAAGCAAGTCTTTCGCATAATTAAAAAAATTCCGGCTAACCAGTCCAGGTGGGTCAGGTGATGAACGCTGGTCACCGCAGAATCGGCTGCTTTTCGACTGCACAGTCCGGTTCTTTGTTCTCAAAACAAGGTCGTGCAAACCCTGCAGTCGCCGTGGCCGGAAGTCACATCATCAACTTCATCTATGACTTTTGTGAACTAACTGTGAGCAGATCTCTAAACCACTCATCGCAAACAACAGTGATTCGTTGTTTGAATGGTTTAACCTGTTTAGAATTTCGTACCCTATTATACGGATCAACGAAAAGTTTTTCAAAACTGACTTAATTTTGTTGAACATATATAACTGTATTCAACTGATGAGCAAACAATCGTTTGTCACTGTTGTCTTCATATTCAAAATCTTCACGAAAGTAAACAAATAAGTCACCTCAGCCCCTGTACAATTAGGACAGAAGAATTTGGTGCTATCGAAAGCGCTTCAAATTAGGCATGGGTCGGGATAACTGCTTGCTCTTGTGAACTACTGAATAACTGAGAATGGTCCTCTCAAATGGAGTGAGTTCATCGTAAGTTTCAAGAAAGAATCTATGAAGCTCTACGTGAATTCGTTTAGCACCCGTCATAACTAGAGTTTCAGTATCCATCACACTGCATATGGGATGATAATCTTACAAGAAGAACAAGCCAGTTTCTGTCCTGAGCCAGAAAAGATCACAGTTGCACTCTTTGTGAAACCATGGAAAAAGATCACATGTACCACCGACCAGCAATCAGTACGATCCTCAACTATACCGGCAAGTTTGGCTCGGTTGATCGAACTACACCTGTGAAATCTTTCAGACACGTAGGTAAGACGACAACGTGTTTGTGCTCAACAGCACGCGTCTGATGGCCGTAAAAATTGATTAAAGTCATTTACCCGAGCCATGAGAATACGTGAATATAGGTCGTTACATCACTTATTACATGAGTCCACAAATCTTTCATCACGCTGTGTGCCTTTAGCCGGGCTTCAAGCTTTCTTATGTGAGGTATGAGGTGATCAACAACGACCTGACAAAAGGAAATGAAAGCAACAACTAACAGGTTAGAAATAGTGAGCTCTAGGGTTTGAATAAATTGTTTGTGAAGTAGTATCAATTAATGGACCAAAGTAATTGTTACGGCGCCCACTCTGTTACCGTCCCAAGGCGCCTCCGCCGTGCGAAAGATAAAAAACGATTGACTCAGTCTTACTTAGCGGAACTGTTCAAACCGGTTGAGATTTTTTATATCGCTATGCTCATTAGCGATCCTAACTCTTTTTTTTGGCAACCGTTCTCTTGATGTCCTGGGAATGTGTGGCCATTACGCGCCCTATAAATACCTCGTACTTGTCACCCTACCCGCATCCCGTTTTGGAGCGAAACAAAGCATTTTATTTTGAGCGCGTCATTTGGCTTGTCTTGGGAGCGAATACGGGGACAGTCACAGTACCATTTGGGACCGCGGTTTTCCGTGTGAATTATTACCGGGGCGTAGAATCCGAATTATGTCAAGCGCACTACGATAGCAAGGACGAACCAGAGTACCTTTTAGGAGGGTTTACAACAGTAATGAAAACTGTAAAGAAGGTGTATTGTGGAGACCACCTAATGCCTACTTTTAAAGCAGATGCTTGATATCAAGGTTTAGACAACTCTGTACTGTTTGAGTTTAGATTGAGGGGTTTCAGAAAGAACATTCCATCCGTCTCTCACGTTTACATCAGGGTTTATTTTCTCACGACTGTGTGGCAATCGAACATCAGTGCCAGCCACTAATGTAATGTGACGATGAATTGCACTAGGCCCACACTTGCACAAATGTTAGACATACAAAACTCATACGAAAAATTCATTTGCAGGATATTCATGATGAGTATTATGCGTCCCAATAACACTGATGAGAAGATCAGATACACTCAGGTCGATTCTAAGTGTTCGTTTAACGCTGCCAGTGCACATCTTGGCAGTCCGTAGTATGTGCACTTATAAGAGAACGTGCCAATTATGAGCAGAAACACTTTCTATTCATTACTATCGTAACAACCGTAAGGATTGATTAAGCATCCTATTTGGCCAACGTCTTTCCTGAGTGTGGGTGCACAAGAACAGTCCGATGCACACACAAGCCAATGAAATATTGAGTTTCACAAAAAAGAGTTCACTAGAGACCGACGACAACACGGTCTACTAACCACACGTTCAGGGATTCGAGCTCCATTTCTGTCTAGATACAAGGAACTTGGCAGTGCCATCCAGCCTACGCGCAGTTTGTTGATTTATATGACAGCGACAGATAATTTGTAGTGCAAAAGCTAAAGGGACTACACCGTTTTCTCGAATATGATAACACTTTTAAATACGATTTCTGAATCCCTACTTGTGGTTCCACTCACATACCTCATATCCAGTGCAAAAGCGAACGAAAAAGAGCAAGAGGCGTGCAAACAGAAGCTTTTGTAGCTCAGACGATACGCTTGTGTGTAAAAACAGGCTCTACCGGAAACCAAAAAATGATGAGATATTAACAGTAAAATCCATCCTGGGAGGATAGACGAATGTTGAGAATGTAAAACACTTCAGTATACAGGCGTAGATATTAGCGTATTTTACATGGGATGATGTATGCAAACAGACTTAATGTTTGACTGGAAAACTGAACAAAAGTTCCGGGATACAATAGACTTACAGAGCAGAAGAAAAGAAAGCAGCAAGCTATTATGACACAAGTTTGCAGGGGATCATGTCGTTCACCAAAAAGTAAACGACAAGGGTCGCTGACGTATAAGATTAAATAATATACGAATGAGTTAGGACACTCGTTACCTCTTCGTTAAAAAATCAGTGTGAGTGCTTTGGTGAGTTGCTCATCAGAGACAGTCAACGCAACACGTGCACGTTACTGCGGAGCTGCCCCTGACTGAATTTTCAGACGCCCGTCGGGATCGAACTCCATCAGGGGATCGAAGTCGTGGCTACGTTCTCACGTGATTTGAGTAACGACCCATATATGTACAAATGTACGCAAATAATCCGTAGACGGGGTTGGTCTCCCAGTCTGAAGTCCTCGTGACGTACAGAGTTGGTGGCTTGAGACGTTAGGTAAGATGGCGGCTAACCTAGCTCACTGGCGTGAATGTTGTCGTTGTTTGACCGAGTTGTCTGTGAAGTGAGTGCACTTAATGACGCGGGGCAGTGAAAGCCGTAAGAAAGCTGTCTTGCTGATGACGCCTTATTTTCACTCACAGTTCGATTGTTTGTTCGCAAGGTGCAGGCGTCTTGATATTGCATGTTTGAATATAGACGTAGCTATTTGCAACAGTCAGGTCCCACCCCCACCCTTGCCCTTTTTTCTTCTCTCTTCCTATACAGAGTTTGCTTTTTCTTCTTCTTCGTGGTTGTGTGGCAGTTAAGCATCAGTGTGAACCACTGATGTATTGCCGTCTATGATTATGATGAATCCGTAATGTTTTCAGCTTTTGTACAAGCTGTCCACTGCTAAGGTCATACTATGCCACACAATTGCCAGTGTCATCGCCAAACCCTGGAATAACTGATGCGCAAACTCGCGACAGCCGGCTAGAAGTCAGCGTCCACACCACAGACTACCCAGCGTGTTCTCTATTGTAGAACGTTGACTAGAGAAAACATTGCAATGTAATAGACACTTCGACTGTCATGAAATATTCATCATGTCCAATTGAATTGATTATGGCGTCATTAAACAACTAACAGAACACAATCCCAGTTGTACGCATTTAGTTGTAATTCTTCTACGCTAGATAACCTTGGATTGGTGGGTGTGATCGTGTATAAAACTAGTGTGACGCCATTCGTTACTGTCCAAATGTACACACGCACACACAACGGTTGATTGGCATGTTGGATCTGAGCGGTAGTCAACCGAGAAGGTAACCAAAATGACGTTTGCAGACTTACGTACCTTACAACAAAAGTAGTCCGCCTTCGCATTAGTTCCCACACCCGAAGCCTTGACATCCTGAGTCAAATGCCATCCGCTTAGACACCCGCCACCAGCAGAACCGGAGTCACCACCGCTGGTCGAACTGACCATTTCACTCTTGTACGTCTCGAAATTGGCCAGGCGACCCTCGTGTTCGTACCAACCTTTGAGGCGAATTGCCTCCGGCACATTGGTGGGTGCGACCATCACGGTCGACGTAGTTGAAACAGACAGTGAGCGACCTGGAATTACAAAGAGATGAACAGTTGCTGGTGGCCACCAGAAACAAAACATAATAGAACGATAGGAGGAAATAAACTCTGAACGTACCGTTGAAGTCTGACACCTTCGCCCCCTTTATGACAATGGCCGGGTGTCGCGAACCGTCAAAATTTTCAGCCTCTTCTCCCCATAAAGTGAGACGAACTAAACATTGCGAAGAGTCTACCAGACCTAGCTCACGTTTGCGAAGTTCCCTTTGAGATGTCTTGGCCATGATTGTCTGCATTTCGCCAGCCTCGTGCACGATGCCTACCACGTCTGTGGAATAAAAAAAGATACAGTGAGAACTGTCGGGGTAAGAGAAGAGTGAACACAATAAAATAGCTGTTAATTCGGGGGGTTGGGGGAACATAAGCATACAAACTGGTCACTGTGTAACGATCCACTGAACTAAATGGACAATAAGGTATTAAATTGCTCTAATCACAGCCCAACCGTTTAACAAAACTGAGACGTAAAACGTCCGACTCAAGTTTAACGAGTAATAGCGCAGTGCACTGAATCCAACCGAGTAACTCACCAGTTTGTGTGTACAGTCGTTGAGATTGTCTAACAGTTGATGTACTGCAGTATCACATCTACTACCTACAACACTTGGTCTCCGTGATTTGGATGGCCTCGACAATTAACCCTTCTTGTATAGTCCCAAAGCATTGTTTAATTACCTGAAAAATCTCCAGTTCAATATATTTACCTGCGTCCAATACCTGACCAACGATTCCGAAATCATTAACTAATTTACAAAATGACGCACAAACACCTTGGGTGTCGGTTTCTCGTAATTTTTCCAGTGTAAGCTCGTGTTCTCATTTCTCTCAATTAACACTCGAGAGTACAGGAAAGAATGGACTGCTTTTCAGTTTAGGAAAGAAAACCATAATGTCTATTTCATCTAGAATCTCATGACGGACTTCTAACGTTTCTTTCGATTGTGGACTCTTGACAGTGAATCAGTAGCCATATGGAACCGGCTATTAGAGAACATTTTCGGATGTCCTATTTTAATCCACCTGGCCATCGTCTTGTAGTAATTTCCAATTACTAGTGTCTGTACGAACTTTTGAAGTTGTGTAAAATAATGAGCTAGCCATACAGACACTACAAAAGCGGTTCAAATTAACTGACTAATGGCCACAAAGGCATCATCCATACAACTCTGTCAACTGTTCGACAGTGTCAAAATGATTCAATGTTTTTTTAATGTTCTTCCTAAGCGTAACCAAAACAGGGTATAACGAAGAGCCTGTGACCAATCCCTATTCTTGAAAAGATAAGTTTGAATGGTATGCAGAGTAACCGGTGTGAAGGCATACAGATACCCCGGCGAATATTCGACAGTGAGCACTGAGCTCTTAATAACACAGTTTGGCCTTTCTTTTGTCGGCTGAAGAAGTTTTTCAGACAACTGGCAGACTCGCAAAGCGGAAAGCCAGGCCCAACAAAGATGCATCTGACGGGCACTTGAGCTTTATGAATGTTTGGCAATCCAAAGAACCGTGAAGATACAGTCGAATGCAAATATAGACGATAACATTTCTCCTGTCACAAACCGCCCTTCATCTTTTAATAACTGAACTCATGTGTCTGTTTCCCACTCTCTTGTGTGGTCTTTCTTGTAGGTGTTGTTCTAATTTAGTTTCACAGGCAGTCTGATTCGGTAAGATTGTGGCGTTTTCGACAGTCTTTTTCCCTGGCGTAAGGCTGAGAGATCAGGATACTTCACCATCAACATAATCATAAACAGCAATACATCTGTGGTTCACATTGATGCTTAACTGCCACAAAGCTATAATGAAGAGAGAAAAAAACCTTGTATAGGAAGAATGAAAAAAAGAAGGAGAGGAGATGAGACTTAACTACTAAAAAACAGCTGTTTATGTTCAAACATACAACATCAAGGCGCCTATATATTTTAGACACAGAAACCAAGCTGTAATTGAAAGTAAGGCGTCATCAGCAAGACAGCTTCCTTACGGCTTTCACTGCCCCGCGTCATTAAGTGCACTCACTTCACAGACAACTCGGACAAACAACGACAACATTCACGCCAATGAGCTCGGTTAGCCGCCATCTCACCTAACGTCTCAAGCCATCGACTCTGAGACACGCAAGGGCTCCAGGCCGCGAAACGGACCCGATCTACAGTGACCAACCCCTTCGTGAACGATTTCAATCGTCTACGCCAGGTCATCATTTGTCTACCTCACATCTTGCGCCAATCGGCCGCAGCATCGGCAAACAGTGGTTGATGTGGCACGCGACTAGCTGGCATCCTTAGTACATGACCTAACCATCTAAGTCTGTGCAAATGTAGTGACTGAATAAAAGAACTCGTTTGACAATCAATGCCAAACACCCGCTTCCTAACCTTCTCGTTGCTTACTCACTAGTGCCACCCGATACGAGTGACTGAACACAAACATCGGTGGTCAAATACCTGAAGACGGTTCATGTCCTCTACTCTGAGAAGCAAGGTTTCGCTGCCGTAAAGTAATACAGCCCTCACTGTTGTCTGATAGACGCGACCCCCAAGCTTCAGATAAATACCTCTCTGTCGCCATATATATCGCAGATTAGCGAACATCGCTCTAGCCTTAAAAATACGCGCTTCTATCGCATTCCTTACACATCCGCTGCCGCCGATACAGATTCCCAAACACACAAAAAGACCAACAACCTCCATACCTTCATTAACCAAGATCAAATCTATGTAACCACAGCAATCTTGCAGAACTTTGCATGCTGAGGCTGCTAAACGCATTCCGAAGCACTTAACAGAAAGCGAAAAAGCGTTGTTTGTGCCGCTTAAAAGTGGTCAAACAGCAATCCATTGTCGTCAGCATAATCATGATCAGTCAGCCATCCACAAGATAGGAGGTCCACACAGGCATCATCTGAATGCCGCAGACAGTCCTCCATTATTTCGTCAATGACGAAATTGAACAAAAATAGTGAAAAAGGACAGCTTTGACGTTTGCCGCTCCTGGTGCTGAAACTGTCAGACAGTTTATCGTAAACCCTAACCTGAGCTAAAGTATGGGAATAAAGCGCCGACAATATGTCCACATACTTGGTCGATATGCCCATGTGTTTAGGCGACTCTAAAAGTGTAGATCGATCCACCGAATCTAACGCATCCTTATAGTCGAGGAATACGGCGATTGTTGACCGGCGGTATACATGACGCTGTTCCAAAATTTGACGAAGAGTAAAAACGTGATCTGTACATCCTGCCTGTTCTTCTCTAATGTTTCACTCTCGAGCTGCAGTGAGTCAACGAAGTATAATGGAAGTCAGAACACTAGAAATGATTGGAGTCAATCTAATTCCTCTATGGTTTTCGCAATAGCCCCTAATTCATTGAATATGACCATTATAATCGAGTGACCCCAACACGGAGGGATAGTCTCCGTTGTCCACACAAGTTGAAACAACTGAGTCAAAGCCTCTATTAACTCCTCCCTACCTTCTTTGAAAAATGCGGGCACTAGATCGTGTGGACCAGCAGCCTTATTACGTTTGAGAACTGAAGTACACTTGCACACCTCAGTCCTAATGAGTGGTGGTAAATCTATCGACCAGGGTGCTACACTACAAGTTTGTGACGGCAACACAGTAGAAACAGGAGGCCAGCAAATTTGACTCAGTGTTTCGCCCCACCAATCTCACCTATTTGTATAATTGTGGATGAATGTGCCATCTCTCTCGCTGATAGGTTCACTGACAAACGGTCGACTTGGACCAGTAGCACAGGTAAGTTTGAAGAGTGTCGATGTGCCCTGTTTCTATTACCTCAAATTCCTCCATAAACCAAGCTTCACGGCCAGCGTTTAGGCTACGTTTCAGTTTTCTACGGATATCTCCCCTAAACTTGTTACATGAACTGCCAGGAGGAATGTTCCGTCTAGCTCCAAACAACTCCAGGGATTTCTCCGAGATCCAATCTCTGTTCAACCCACGTACCCCCGTGCCGCATGCTGCATGTTTCATGAACTGCTTGTGAGATTTGGGTCCAACAGCTATTAGGATATCCAGGGTGAAAACTGCTAAGGCAGCTTTCTAAGCTGGTTTAATACTTATGCTTTACCGACGGCATATCCAATTTCTCAACAGCTAATCGTTGCTGTCGGTGGGGTCGTTGCCTAGTAAAAGTAAAAACGAAACGACAACGTACCAATGCATGGTCCGAGTCCAAGTAGATACCCCAATAAGAACGACAGTCCTCATTGGAGACCCACCACCTACAACTAACAGATATGTGGTCTGTCTGAGACCAGACCTCATTTACAGAAGGTGGATACCAAGTATAACAATGATGTGCACGATGTCTAAAACTAGTGCTGGCTGAAAATAGATTATGCTCAACGCACAGCTGCAACAATCACTCGCCAGTATCCGAGCGATGTGATGCCACCCAAAACCTGCCACCAAAACAAGACTTGGCCTCACCAAGGCGGCCGACCTGGGCATTCACATCTTCGGTCAGAACAACTATATATCGACCGAATACTGTGTACTCCCACCCCCGTTCTATCGGCGTTGAAAATTGTAACGGTATTAGCCAGTGCCTTCATACTACTGAATTACAACCGGGAACTGTCTGAGCAACGTATGGGTTTACGGTTCGTCTGTCTTAAACAGTCTAAACTCTGTAATTACTTCACTTGGCTTGAAGAAGCTTATATTTCGATAGCAAAGTGTTACTAATAAACACTAGTGCCGATTGCTTACAAGTTGTTCACAAAGACATCCGGGGACCCAGTTCTCGGCGCGCATGACTGGAAATAAATATTGCTGCCACTGCATTAACTCGGGCTCATCTGTGTTTGAAACCTAACGGAATGAGCTGTCGTGGCCTGTCAGGTGATAAGGGACAATCGGCCCAAACTTCAAAAGCGGTCGAGCTTCACGTCCAATAGGAAAACGACTACGAGGTACGATTATGATCGGCCAAGCAGAACAAACAAACACAAGCCACAAAAACCAAAGAGCACGATTAAACAGTATCGTGCTCATGTTTTAATATGCATGTATGTAGCAAAACAATTGTTTTAGTCGTACCTACGAACGAGCCTTGTTCACATGTGTCCAACTTGCCAATTGGAACGAAGTTGAAATGGGTTTGAGGGAGCTCGCTTGTGTCTTCATCTTCACAGGGGGTGATTTGTGAGTCTGCATGCAGGGTCATCTCGTATTCATTATTGGTCGTGTTGAACTGTTTATTGGCTGCCTTTAGATGAGCTCGCGTAAAGTAGTAGGGTTTGTTCACCTGAGTTAAAAAACGAACTTAGTGAGAATTAAATTAAATGGTGAAAAAGAGGGAGAGAAACCAGCGAAATACAGAATCTACTAAACAAAGTAGCGGCCAATGAATCTTCCACAACTAGTCTACATTAGCCACTCGAATGTGCACTCGCTTCACATCAGCACACACAAACCTCGATCATATCAAAAAAGCGATCCACTTCTGCATTGAAGGCCGTCACACGTATTTCCCCACTTTCATCCACGATTGTAAAACTGAAAAGTTTCCCATCTCGACCTTGTTTATTCCACGTCCGAATCGAGGATTTCTGAGACACACGAGCACGAACAGTCCACCGGTTCTGATAAGGATTCAGGCTTTGAATGGGGAACACTTTTGCCAAACCAGAGCCGGGAGTGCCAGGAGTAGACGGGTGAGCGCCGGTAGGAAAGGGGCCGGTTGCCGATTTTGGAGGTGTTTTCAGGCCATTCACTTCAGGCTTCAAATGAGAAGTACCAGTGAACGGAGCTGTAGCTATTGTTGTTGTTACAGTTGCTGGTTTGTTCACTACTGCCGCATTATCTGAGACGGTGCGAAATGGGGGCCGAGTAGACACTAAAAGTGACCGACAACAGTAAAATGGATACAAAAAACATTGACAATCTTGAAAAATATAGCCCGATGAAAATGAAAAAAACTAAAAATAAAAGACGAGTTGCACAGAATTTATGATTTATTATGAAGTTTATTGTGCCCACAGGAGGAAACATTACTAAGTGAAATATGTCGATGGGAAAAAGTTGAACTGCGTAAGTGGCAAAACAGCGGATTTCATTACGATCGCGCTGCTTCCATCAACTGCTGTAGTTCATCAACCACATTTTCTCTGGATGACTGTGGGCTTAAATGGGCAAGTACGGAAGAAATTGGTTCGAACAGTCTGTTTTTCCACTCACTACACCGCACGGTAATTGTTTACATGTTAGGAATTTGGTCATAAAGTGGTTGTACGGTATGACTAAGTTTACCAGACCTAGACAAGAGCAGCAGATACAACTGAAAACCAAATCTGCAGCCGTCTAAGTAATCGGTACCGTTACCACTTAGCTACCTGAAATAATCAAAACAAGGTGTAGTGTATGCGCGCAACTGGAGCAGGCAATTACCATATTTCGTACGATTCTACCAAACTTTAACTAAACAAGTCTTTTGACAACCGTTCGGACAAAAATACTTCCCCAATCTGTGACTTATGAACTGGATTACAGCCCGTGCACTTGTAAGTAGAAATCGTGTACAAAATAGGTGGGATTGGCTACAATTAACCAGCAAGTCCCAGATACAGGGTCACAAGGCTCGTGGATAGCAAACTACCAGGAAGAGAAACAGCAAAGAAAAGAATGAAGTCGGAAAGTCCGACGAAAGCTCTAAAGACAAAACTTCGGTACACAGTGGGGATTTTTGAGGGTTCCGACCAAAAACACAGACTGAATCGACGCAGCGAGTGAACGTCAAATTAGATGAGCGAAGAAAAACACATGGACTAATACAACGGTATACTACGGGCATCGCTTGGCTTCATAGAACCAGTAACAGTAGTATGGGTTGACCGACGTCTGTTCTGGACTGGGTTAAGTTGCAGGCAACTAAGGAATGATAATGCAACGTAGTGCAACTGGAACAGTTACTGTAATATTATTTGCTGTGCGAATATTTTAGTGCTTAGAACAAAGAGTACCTATATGAAAGAGTCAAGATTTAGCCTGGGATGACGTATTAATCACCATTTACTTTTATGCGTCGATAAGATGACCATACATCCTGACAGTGTTAAAAAGAAACATCAGTCATGATCGTAGGCATTTGGACGGAATTTCTTGGTTATCGACATAATTCAAACAAAATATTATTAAACGTCGTTACATTAAAAGTTTACACGTGAGATCAAGAACGATCTGATTTTCACTGACTCAACATTGATCAACAGCGCAGCCTGTTACGATTCTGTTTGATAAGGAAAATGCAACACTGATAGACCTGTTCAAAATTGGAGCAACAGGCCAGGCATGAAAGTTTGCTTGTAGACAGCTAGGAGGCATACCATTTTACATACGTACCATAGGTACAGAAAAGTTGACGAAGATTGAACAAGAGATAGCAAGAATTTTTGTGTACACCGGAATAAAAACGTGAAGGGAGAGTTAACAACGAACGAGGTTTCCTTAAACGTGCTGATCATCAGAGTTACTTAACCATCAAGCTAAACTTAACCTAAGGGTGTATGAACGATTGGTTAGCCATATCGGCATGTACGAATGCACTAACGAGCCAGGATATAAGACATAAGTTAAAAGTGCGGAGGAAAACCAATAAGCATAATTACCTGAATCGTGATCGACACCAAGCAGCTCCACGTCCAAGACAATTAGGACGTATCTGATCAAACGAAAAATTAAAGATGGAAAATATAGGCTGGTAAATGTACTTGTTATTTTGGACGTTGTTACATACGTATTTTTTGATGCGCACAACAGTATCATTCACCAAGTCCCCATTTTCTATCAAGTGGTTTAACTGTGTGGCCAGCATAGCGACTGAAATTTAGAATACGTTGCAATTAGTTGAATAACATCCAATATTACAGGAATGAGTTTTAACGCCATCAGAGAGTAACAGACGATATCGATTCTGACCACCGCTACCACCGGGAACAACCTTGTAGCCCTGAAACACAAGATGAGAACAAAACGACAACAAAACTCACCAGAACTTTCAGCACCGGTTCATGAACATTCTTGCCTGAATTGATTAGCTACAAAGTTAGACAAGTAGTCATACTATATATAAAACTTACATCAATGGCACCCGAAGTAAGCGTCTGCATTTGGAATCAGAACAATGTTGGCAAAAAGCGAAGCCGACTAGAGCTGACTGAAATATAAAAATGAAACTGCAACGTTGAATAAGAAAGAAACAACCACATATAAAACACCCGGCAGTCATAGAACAAAAGAGTAATAGTAAGACGATGAAAAGATGCACGTCCGGAGTAAAATTTCGTACACTCTGTTCACACGTGGTCATGTAACTAATTTTGAACATCGACACAAGGTTCCATAAGACGTGAGTTACAACTTAAGAGATTAAACATTATATCAATGTGAAACACATCGCAACACAAATTAGCCCGCCGGCTAGTTCATTTGCTTGAACCGGCCAGAAAACGATTTGTTAAGTAAGGCCTGAAAGACAGCTTTAAACTCGTGAGGTGCGTAGACTGTATAGATGTTCGGGATAAACTGTTCACTTGATGTGACTTCTTTATTTATTAATATTCTGCCTTACGAAATAGTTGGTAGCATTCGTGAGCTTGTTTTAAGTAGCTATCCTTTTCTACCATCCCAGTATTCGAACTGCAACTAATACTACTTTTATGCACACATAAAGAAGGGTTCGACTTCCAAACGTGTACTTTCAGATAAGCGGGCGGGGTTGTGATGGGAAGTTCGTTGGGTCCGATCCTAGCGCATCTCTTCATGCCTAAGGTAGAGTTTACAGCATGTGAAAAACCGTCAAATCAATATTGGACATATGCTAGGTAGATATCATAGCCATTTTTTAGCATTCAAATGATCTGAGCATGATATTCTTGGAGCTGAACCAAATTAATCCAAACCTTAAGCTTATTAGAGAGGAAGAAGTTAACAACTGCCTTCCGTTCTTCGACATTCTAGTCATCTGAAGATCAGATGGCACGATAGAAAGATCCACCTGCAGGAATCCTCACTGGATAGGATACTATATTCACTTCGAAAACTCCTGCCCAGGGCAATACCAGGCATAATTAGAATGCCCTTTCACACGGCGCGTAGGCTACACACGAAAGACGACCTACCGCTAAAAGTAAACACAATGACAGACATCCTGCAGGCCATCGGGTATCCCAAGCAATTTACAGAGCAGTATAGCAGTATCACTATCCCAAGGATACACAGAAAACCGGTACCAAACACTGTACTCAGAACTCCGGCTTCTAATTGGTGGCTAGTCAACAATGACAAAAACGCGTTTAACAGCCGCCGTATCCGGAACGTATGAAGCTGTAAAACTGTGTATAATACAGCGAACCAGAGCCTTATCGGTTTTCTAGGCTACGAAGAAACAGTTTGTCCGTTTATATATATATATATATATATATATATATATATAGTATTAAAAAGGACAAACACTGAGTAGTGAACGATTTATTGTGACCTTTCAAATCCTCACTAGGATCATTTGGGACAACTTCACAGATCCACAGTTTTCGAAGTAGAGCCGTCGGCTCTTTAAACTAACGCTGCACTTCCATCTACGAAAAGGGCAGGAAGGAGTTCATCTGAGCTGTGCGTTAGAGGTGCTTAGCCCAGCGTAGTAAGCCTGGTTGCAGTTTACGAATAGACTCACGATTGGCTTCACAGATCACCCCGGTCACACTTGGCTTTATGCGACCAGTTTCCCGAATGAAATGGGGAAGCTTCCGGGAGTTCCCGGTAGCAGCGGCTTGTTCTATCTAAATAACGCGTTGTGTCCACCAGGCCTCGTCATCTTCCCGTGAGTGCTACCGGAGTTCCATACAATTAGCACTGCGGGTCGAGTTGTACTCACTGCTGGATGGAATATTTCGGCGAGCATCGAGAAG
>LUCH01000803.1:70836-132677 GCA_013368495.1 Paragonimus heterotremus
TCTTTTCTGAGGAGCAATCGAAACGTAGTCCCAACAGACATGAAACTAAAGTACGTAGTGGAGTTTGGAAACAAACCGTATATTTCCAGCATGTATTTGGAAATATGATAAGCAGTTAGCTCTAGCCTAGTCTGGGACCAACGGCAGCAACCAAGAGGAAAAGAAAAGAAGCGCGAGTTGGGCTACAGCCCACTCGGCGGCGCTCAAAAGCGCACCAAGCGAAAAGTGATTGGAACCTTCGTGTGCGTCTAACAACACTCAAATATGTTCGGGTTGAAAGACCTTGAAGAGTGAAATAATAGATGAGTCGTTAAGAAAAGGCAACCATTCACTGCGTACAATCAGATGCACGACTGAAGAAAGTGGCGCTAAGATTGTACCAGGCCACATGTTGCAGGCGTACATAGCATCATGCGCACAGAACAGACAAGCAGGAAAACACTGTTGCAGCCGGGATCCGTAGGGAAGTCACACGATCACTGGTCGCTGCACAAGTATACATATACCGGAAACATGAATATTTCTATGCGTATACATGTATACGTTTATATATATTTCAGTACACATTCATCCATATAATCTTTCTTCTCGGGGACATGTATACATATATACATATGCATATGTATAGGCTTATGTGCGTTAGTATATTCATATGTACGCGAATATTTGTTCACATATGTATAATTGGATGTACCCATATGCAAACAAACGCACACACATAGCTTTCTTGTGTGCCCACGGATGGAATAGTGAAAGAAGACTCAGTGAACTTCACTGGATTAACGGCAATAGCTACTGCAAACTCCCCAGTCACCACACAACCACACTCAAGTGTCTGTAATGAGATCACCTTCGGCGTCCCAAAATTCCAGACTCCCTGTAACGTAAGAATTGGCTTGCCAGTACCACCGCGCCGGTTCATATAACCTTGTGAATGTAAATATACTACAAACCGCTAACATCAAGGTTAGTTTTGGCAAAGGTAACGCAGCCTTACTCTTAGCTGTATAATGAATCCACGCCATCCCTACTACTGTGAGTTACATTCAATAGGATAACAATATTTAGCTATTACCGTTGGTAACGCCGCCCAGCCAGTCTGACACTTGTTTGAATTCTGGGGGTCGACTGGAATTTCCGTCGACATACGTCCTTTCTGGCGGCTGCCATGAGGTTGTGCTGAAGGCTTTCTCACGTCCAATTCTCTAGCGTCCTTAATCGTTGCGTTGAAGTCCACCTGTGAACGTTGAGGAAATAAATAAATGAAACTTGTTTGCAGGTCTACCGTCTTCTCATTGTGACTTCCGATCCGCGTTAACATGAGGCTGGGAAAACCTTGGGTGTACGAACCTCGGAACTAGCATCACGATATGTCACATGAGTGTTAGATGAGTGTAGTTTTTGTGACGGTCGCTGCAACCGACTGTAACTTGTTCCTGGATCACTTCTTTGTTGTTTGTTGTACTTCTGTCCGTTCTCATTATGAGGGGAATCAGCATAGTCCATTTCTTTGTGGTATTTCATTATGTTGTTTTACCGTTTTTCGGCGGCAACTCAAAATTTGCGTTACCCATTGCGGTCGATCAGCAGCTAGTGATGGTCGACATCGACAAGTAAGTCAAAATGCTTTAGGAGTCTGTGTTCAAGATGACATCTGGTCATTCCGTAATAATGAACACAGCGGAAAACATTTTGTAAACCCACATCCAGAGTAAGGGGGCGTGCGCCAAATGTCCTTGTTGGGGTTCCATTAGCGGCGTGGAACTAGAAGTGCGTTGAAGGAAACCTCTCCTCTATTCTAGGCGGTACGACACTGACTTGAGCATTGGTGTCTCCCGGCAGACACAACCTTGATGTCCTTTTTTGGTGTTTTAAAAATAAGTGACCAAGACTAACAGTGCCAGCAACTGCTGTCGCCGACTCTTGCTACCAGACATGTTTCTCTAGACGGTTGAGAAAGTGCACGGTTTGATGCGTTTCCTTGCCTTCGTCCCGAATCTGTGGTGATGCCAAGAATGTCTCGTTCTTGGACGGGAATTAGAACGGCTACGTCCCCCGGAGGCGGGAAAGGCCAAGAAACTTTGAGGGCTTGAATGTCAAAACGAAATTCTTTTACTGGTGCTGCAAAATTGGCGGTTATGGCTTCTGCATTTGCGGCCACTCAGTGAATTTTTATGAGAAGGTGCTATGTAGCTGAGTTGGCAAATCTTGTTAACTCATTCAAGGAACTCTTCGGTATAAATGAAGATATAATCGCCTTTAGAAAGTCGAGCAGCCTCTGCACTCACAGATAATGTATGAACTAGCCGTCGGTCTCGTAGTTCTCCTCCACTTGCCTCAACTAACGGAGCAAATGAGACGGGGTAAAAACTCCTGGTGAAAGACTGCCAAAGAAATGCTACAGTCCATTTTCCTCCAACACAACGACATGCTTTAATAGTCCGTTCTCTAGTGTGTCATAATGGTTGATGTCAGTGTTTTGACTACTGAATCCCTGGCATATGGCACGAGCGCTGTGGGCAGCGCGGCAGCCAAGTATGTGGTCCCGGTCGTCTGGCTAGTGATGTTAGTCAACCGTAATTGTAGTTCAAGCTGCGCTAACTAGTGATCCATATCATCCGGAACATAATCCGAGACAGACTAACTTGCAATATTTGTCCTCGCATCTATGTCAGTGAGCTCCGATTCGTGGACTGAAATATCCGATTTAATGAGTAAGTTGTAGACACAGGACTTTCAACAAGGTTAACTGCAAAATAGCCGAATGTGCACACGGAGTTTCATGCTATATATGAATTTATATTGATATACAAATAGGAAAAATAATGAATTCGATGTAAGTTGTAAGTTGCAGTGAATATCAGAAAGCAGTGAAAATAGTTCACGGAACGGGCTCACCAATATTGTGGAGTTAATGTGTTGCTTCTTGGTCGATGCGCCCTAAGTTTCTTCAACACACTGTTGACGCGAATCAGAAGTTTTTATGAAGAACGGCGAGCTCGCAAACGAAATTTATTTATTGAATGTGAGTTAGACGTTAGTGAACCATCAGCACAACCGCACGACAGTTGTAAGAGGGGACGAATGCCAACTAGACTCCATTCGACTTTCAGAATTCAAACAAGGGTTAGACTGATTGGGCGGTTTTCCCAAAATCGACATCTAAAACGTCGTTATCCTGGTGAATTTGGTCTACGGTAGTGAGGATGGTGCAGATTCTTTCTACAGCCACCAGTAAAGGTGCGATACCCACGTCAGTTCGTGAACTTCTATGTTAGTGTTCTGTACTAAATTTGCACTCACAAGGTAACGTGAGCAGATAGTATCAGTAAGGGAACTCTCAGTCATGAGAGAGTTTATGATTTTGTGGAGGTCCATGGTGATCCTACTATGATAGTCTGTATTAGGTGAGTACTGTCTACCATCGACTGAAGCTTGGAGGCTTAGAAGAATGAACAGATTCTCACTAATGAGCATCGATACATGTGTATAGATGCACTTGTGGACTATAAAAACTTTTTTTGTACGCGTTCTGTATATGACTTTCTTTAAGATCATTCTGCTGAATTTATTAAGTCTCCAAATTTTTAACTTCCCAGCAAATTGAGTAGTTTGTGTGCAATACCACACATGAATAAGGTGGTGCTGCTTTTACAACTGTTACGTCAGTACGTAATGGATCAAACGCCAGATAAGGATGTGAGTGAATGAGAGAAGTACAAAAACCTGTTTCAAGCAGGCTGTTTTTGGGAGCGGCCTGATAGCGGAAGCAGATGTGTGTGCTACATACAGCTAAAAGAGCTAAATAGTTCGCAAGCCACATTCAAAAATATCGCCGAACGATACAAAAATGGGAAAATAAACTTTGTGTTCCGTGGCGCAAGATAGCAGCATGAGACATTTTGAAACGACGAATGTTGTTAGTGGCTCTGATTTCGCTCAGAAGCTTATCCCGAATGAATAAATAGTTTACCATAAGGAGGTTGGCCCATATCTCTCTTTGACCCAGCAGGGTTGGTAAAGTGGACCCGTTATTCATTTAACCATGTGGGGAGCTGTGTTGTAAGTAAACAGCAAACGCTGCAATGAAAGCGTTTGAATGTGTCCGTTTATACAAGGGTGTAAGGGTCGGCTTTGGCCGTTTCAACTAATACGGATCAGTACTAAGATTTTGAAAGCGTTCTCTATGAGTGAACGAGGAAACACATCCTAAGTAGATTTTGGTGAATGATCGTTGGGGGTTTCTTAAAACAAGCATGTCGGGCTTGCGTGGATGGGAATAAGCTCAAGTGCAATACTCAAGTTGAGGTCAAGTACACATATCGTAGAGTCATTCTCGCGGCCGACAGAGTAGATGACTCACTGACACAAACAAGGGTCTTTGTTGGTTTCATAACTGGAGGCACAACTGTTAAGGGAAATTGAAAGTATGTGAACTTTTTAGTCCTAGATTTCGAATGGGAGTGGCAGCACTAACAATTTGACAACCTAGTTGGAGGACGTTTTTGGGAGTCAAAATTCCTTTCGGTTGACCCTTTTGAACTCTGCTCTTTGACCCCACGTTACTAGACGCCTGTTCTTGTTATTCCCACAACTCGCGTCTAATGTTACTAATTGCTCCATCCTGCCTCTCTTAATTATTGAACCTCAATCATCTTCATGCGCACCGATTGTTGTTTGCGCGTCTCACCCTCCAGACCCCCTCTGAATACGGCCTTCCTGTGGGCCGCCGTGAAAGTAATGCCGAGTAATCGGTCCGTTCAAAGGTCGGCTATTAAGACACACATTGGACCGATCCGATCGCATTTCGTTGGTTCGTCACTTCCTGTCCGTCGCCTGTGCTTGTATTTGTCGTGGCTTTTGGATTCTTGACGGATTATTGTGGCCAACCATCGTACATTACCCCACGAACGCAAACGAATTGAGGTTTGTTCCTTGTAATTGATTATATTAATAATGCTAACGGTACCACGGTATCCAGCGACTTGATTCGATTTTGATATTTGGCGTCGTTGGTCATACGTGCGTTGCTCAACGTACAGCACTTAGCACTAGTGTTGATCCACTCGCCAAAAATTTCAGTTCACACCAAGTTATGCGTAGTCTGTTTATCCACAAATGTCTTTCTCAGTATCCGACGGTTAACAAACACATTTTGTATTCGAAACGGTTAATGGGCGGGCGCTTGTAAGAACTGGCTTCAGCATGATAGTAACCAAACGGACGTACAATGCAGTTAGACCGTTCGCTTCAGATATGAAAAATCTTAGGAAATTAGTATGACTCCAATGGTGCCAGATCTTGTCATATATTTTGTGGACAGAATGTGCTGGTGTTTGGTTGGTGTTATGTGTAAACTGTTTTGATACAATCAACAAGCAGATGGAGTTTGTTGTCTCCGCCGTAATTGCATGCGTCATCTATGTACGTGGGAAAAGGTAACGATCGCAGAACGTTTCTTTGGGTTTCCCCACTAGTCGCGCCTCGATGTTGGGTAGTGCCCTTCCATTATGTAGGCCCTTGACTTCTCTCACTCTTTCCGCATTGTCACTACGGTCGTCTTGGTGTATATATATTTTACCTCTGGCTCCTTACACCCGATAAATTTGACGGTTGGTTTTTGGTCGTTTCTTCTTGGTTTTCTCATATTTATGTTCTTTGGTACCCCAACATTAAAAATACATTTTTACTGTCGCCGTTCGTGAACAGTGGCCGATTTCGTAATTGGACAAAAATTTGTCAGACTGTGACCGGGTTTGGGATGCACATCCACATAACCCAATATATAGGATATTCACCGTGGATATAGCAAGGTTTTCCAGATTAATAAGCAGGCTTCGTGGACAAGTAGATTCAACTCTTTTATAGTTAATTGCGGAATAATAGGTTTCGCTGTGTTGAAGCCTCTTTATAGTGGCCGCTGGTAAAAGACGCATATAATCCGATCATCTACATTCCACGATACTCACGGCGTACAAGATCTACACCATTTGGCCGCAAAATATCCGCAGCGATCCAAAGGCTAGAAAGTGTACTACAAGGATTTTCACTATTTGGTTGACAGCGTACTACGTTTCATCGTCACATGCGCCAACTTGTCTGAGGCATACGGACGTTTTGCCCCAAATCTATGATTTCAGTACACGCTGTCTCAGTGGTCACGTCTTCGGAGGCTCGCAGAAATTGCGGATCGCACTTGAAATGTGACACACATCTTAGGTTAATTTCATACAGTTTTCCCGCGAAATCATCCCGGTGTTTGGACGTTTATATTGTTCAGGTAGTAAGGCACGGCGCTCAGTGAGCTTCGAGCACACTACAAATGACACCTCTTTCTGCAATATTTCGAACGATTGAAATTGCGGCTTATCGAAGTTATAATGCCGCGAAGAGTATGCACTAACTTCTGCATTGCTTTGCGACAAAATCACAAGTAATTAATCCTGGCGACATTGATAGTTTTCCTGATTGTATAGGCAAGCTGCCTAAATTAATGAGTCCCAGCTCTTCCGGTTCGTTCTAACCTCACATTCGATATCCAGAGTCTCAATTTAATAACCAGCTAACATCCATTGTGAAATTATTTGACACCCACTCAAGTTCACATCAAGTGACTCCCAAGTAAACAATCCGATAGCGCTTTTATTTAATGTTAGAAGGTAGGAACGCTAATCTAGATGAGAAAATTTTATTTAGGGAGCGATCCGGCGATCAACAAACATGTTCCTATCAGCGAGCTCCAGATATCCGGTTCCCATCGGTTTGTCTTGTCCGATGTCCATCGGGTGTCTGTTGACATGGAGGGCGAATATCGAAACCAGGATGTGCTATAGCCTTCGCAGATTACAATAAATACCAATAACAGTATATGGTCATTGACCTCCTTTAAGTGAATAAGATCCAAGAGTTGCTTTAAACCGATCTGTAGGAGTGCACTGAAGGACTCTAGAAGGAAGTCTGTTCCACTGGTTTATAGCCGTATAAGAAAGGAGCTGCTGCTCACTAAAGGCCCGGGAGAAGAGCATGGTAAACTCCATGGCATGTCATCATCGGTCGTTACCAGTCGCTGAGCTAAACAATTGTTCAACGAGTCCCACTCCAAAGCAGTACGTGAAAATCAAAACACCGCTGAGTCTTCGAAATCCAAGCCGAAACAAACCAAGAATTTCCGGTCAAAACTCGTACACATTTCTTAAGCCCGTGACTAATTTGGTAACCATGCGCTTGACATACTCAACATATGGTATGCCGTTCTTCCGACCAGCATACGCGACCTGATTAGCATACCCGAGGGGCGGTCTTACATAAACCTTGTGAAACATTTAAAGCGATTTCTTACCCTGACAGGGAAAGATTCTTGTTATCATTTCAAATGTAGCGAACCCTTTCTTTGGGGTCAGCTCTTGGTGGTATGCGACGGATAAGTAAGAGGTTATCCAGATAACCGTATCTCTCTTCCGCTCGATTTTCTTGATAAATACTGTGCCAAACGCGCTATAAATCACAAAGGTATTACCGAAGTCCCCAAAGAGTGACATGTATGCTCACCTACCGCTATTTAATGGGAGGTTGAAATCGTCCGAACAGCGCTTACTAACGTCATAATCTATCTGCAAGGCACTATGAATGATGGAAATCCAGAGTTTGAGGTCATCCACCCACACAACAGCGTTACTGGAAGTGCTGTCCAGAAGGGCCTTGATGTGAGTTATAAAGGGGAGAAGACCAGGAACTGATTCTTGAGAAACCTCCACAGAACTCGAGGCGGAAGACAAGGTTTGATTCGGTTCTAACCCTAAAGGTTCTGTTATCCTATAAAGAGGCAGTCCAACAAAAACCTCCCTCTGCACACCATAATCTTTCAGTTTGTGCCTGAGGTGCCATTGGTGAATCGTTTGAAAGTTTTGGTGAAACCAAAGGTATTTTAGATAAGACCACTGTCCACCGACTCTGCCAAACTGTTCATAGAGACAAGTGTGCTTGTTATGCACTACCGTCTAAGAAGGGAATCATGCAGGGCGGGGGATGAGGAGCGTTCTATAAAAATGACTCAGGTTGGCGTGTCTCAATAATCGCCCAAAGTATCTTGCATGGCACATTAGTAAGGCTGATTGACCACTAGTTTTTCGGAAGGTGCAGGTAACACGCTCTGAAAAGTGATGTGAATAACACACAGACCTCCCTGGTTTTCCGCAAGCCAGTGCTAAGAGAATGACCGGACGCGACCAACAAGCAGAAGACACACTCGGCGACGGAGGGGTGAACGGAAAGGAAAAGTGTATAGCTTGCGCGGTGCGAATAAATCGTCCGTTTCAAAATTAAGGTCTGAGACGCAAAATGGTCCTGGTCCACCCAATCCTATTAAAGAAGGAGTGATTCTGGATAGCCCCACGAATAATCACAACCAGCCTGATTAAAAGTTAGAACCTTTTAGCTGGCCGTTGTAAACGGTAGCGGATGTGAACAAAGTTGAGAACAGAGTGGTTGCTGTGTCCCTGCGTCGGTGCGATGATCACCTTGTTCATTAAGTGGCTCTTATTAGTGAGGACTGAGCCCAGCAGAAAATCTGACCGGAACGATTCAATGTCGAGACTTCGTCACGCTGCGTTTACGCTTTTCGTCGTGCCAACATTGGTAAGGAAGTTGAAAATCAGTTTTCCCGGTCCTTGGGAGACATCAATGCTTAGTTTGTCTTGAGTGCACTACAGCTATTCGTGCTATGCATATGAGAAAAACGATGCGATCCTAGGACGTATTTTGGGTTTGTAAGAAGAGCTCCACCATCGAAAGTGCTGGGAGAGGGAAAACGATCAGTAAACCTCACTATGAGTGAATCTTGGTCGCGTAATTTTAGTTGAGGCCAAAAGACGTCACACAAATCCGTGGACTTTAATTTCCCGATGGCCTTGGGTGCCGGGGGATTTTACTTAATGAGAATCGCAGAGCTTGTCATCTGAATGGGTGCAGCTCCGTAAACTGAGCATCTGCTGACGCTTGATTTACTTTCAATAATATCACCGGTAAGCTAGCTCTTCATAAAAGCGCAGATGCGCAATTGAGTGTGCTGTATATGCGCCAAGGCCGCCTGTGTGCCAAACATTCGTGCTGCGACTCAAGATGTTTTCTGATTGGTCGCGCCTATAACAGTCAGTGACTCATTTATCCGCGCAGGTAATAATGATACTCATGTAACTTCGACAATATTGTTTGTACTTCCAACGGGTCAGGCGTTCTTCCTAATATTGTTGAAGCCTGTAAGGCCTGATGTTGACTACATCCGAATACGAATGCAACAGAGTGCCAAGAAATAACCGTCTAATTTTTGGAACTTTATTAAGCAAACTCAGACGGCCCGCGTACAGGTATTTCGAGGTTACTACCTAGCTTCCTTTTCCGAGTAGAAGGGGAAATGGGTATGGGCAAGTATTTGGAATATTAGTTCTGAGATTGAGGAAGGGATGTTGGATGGTGTTGCGATTGGATTCGATTTGTTTGATTGTAGTTGACAGCCGAAAATCTCGTTAGTGGTGTCCTACTGCACACAAAAACATGTCGAACATAATACTGATTACACTGCAATTTCGTTGACTAATGTGCTCCGTCACTATGGCTGCATTCAAACCAATTCTGCTTTCAAGCTAGATACATTTCATAGTACTGTTGCGTGCTCCTAGCTATTGTAGTTGACGTCTCTGTCAGCATAATTTCTGTGACGAATTTTTGCAATTGGAAAATCGAAGGACAAAAAAGTATTTCATCATAGAGATGCAGCAGACGAACCGAATCATTCCATTCGAAACTATGTCTAACTATGGAATGGTTGTAAGTAGCGCAATAGCAAATCTCACAAATGTGGCGAGGCGGATCATCTTCAAGTCATCTGTCTTAGTTAGAGCATGCGTCTAGTCCAGGCTACTTTAGAAGAACATGCTCTCTCATCCAACTTTCAATCCATTGCCTTTACTGTAATTTCTACTGAATTTTTTGAATTTGTGTACCACATAACACAGTCAATCGCTACTAACTGTGGCTTTGAACTTTCATTCATTGTTGGCACCAGTATTGCTGAGTCTTGCTTTCCTGTTGGTTGCGCGGGGCGGCTGAAACCTCTTGTCGTCTTGAGGCCTGCTGATGTATCTGGTAATGGTTTTGCTGGACATGCCTTGCATATTCTTGGCCCAGGTGAACGTTCACTTCGATACATTGTCCCCCACTCAAACATATCACTTCTTGTTATTACTTCTGGTCCATCTAGTACTAGCCTTAGGTGCATGGGGACTTCTAGGCTGCGTTTTCCACCGTCCCTTGGACCTTCTCAATCTTTTTCTGATTTGACTTCAGTTACAGAACAAATGTGTGTCATTGAGCGTGTGAAGAAGAGGCCACATCATTACTATAACCACCCGGAACTTCGCTTGAACGGTGGCTGGTGTAGTGTAGTTATCGTAATTCATGACCGAACCCTGTATGTCGCTGTTGCCTTGTTGCACGAATGACTGTGTTGCGCACAATACTGATTGCATTACGATTTCGTTAGATAACGTGCCCCGTTATTCCCATTACGTCGAAACTAGCTCTGTGTTTAAGTTGCGGGTCTGATTGCGTGTCCTTAACTATTATAGTTTAGCAGTCCTTTGCGACTTTGGACGCTATATCACCACTTGCGCGTACGTCAGCGGCTTTATGAGGCGATGGATCAACATTATTAGCGTCGCAAACTGCGATCTCCTTCTCTGTGAATATTCAATTTTCGAGAGAATGTTCGGAAGCTTGCATCCACAAAAAGTTTGACTACTTCATCTACTGAAAGCAACATTTTAATGCAGGCAATTTGTGCCGTACCGTGAAACCCCAATAGAAATGAGTCACGGGACGGGCAAACAAAGCGCCTTTTGGTTTATAACAGGTGGCCCCAGCTGGCCATTTGTGGTCCAGGTAATTGGAAGAGAATTCTGTGTGCGACTGTTTGATAAACGATGGGACAAGTCATAAAAGAGACGGTTTAGGAAAAATCTCGATCTCCTCAACTCCTGTGCTTGTGTTTGGACGGCCAGTCAGTGGGCTGCCGCCTACAGAAACAGCCTTTCCTTTTTCTTCAAGGACATTGAGACCTCAGTGAACACTGCAGGATTAGGAATTACAACCTTGGTGTCTAACCGCAGTTCACGGCCGGCCACTATCTGTGCCTCACTTTTAGTCTGTTGGTCACGCATCTCCCACTCTTGTGGACAGCTGCTGAGAAGCATATCTTCAAGGCTGGAAGTAGTTAAGTTCATAGCCTTTTATTCCGATTGCCGCCCTAGGATTGTGCGTAACAAGCAGGGTTACCAAAAGGTCAAATAGCATTCTGGTTGATTTAGCACGCAACCTGACTGTGCGCACAATAGTCATGATACCCATGTAAGGAAAACCTGCCGGAACTGACTTAGCCTGCTCACTTAAGAAATGGGCTGTGTGTGGTCAGTCTTATAGAACAGGTATTTTTATCAAAGCTTCCCTATTTGTTCAGTCGGGATGGCAGCTACTTCCTCCGAAGGGCATGCGCGGCGCACTCACTTAAAGACTGCAGTTTCAACTTCATTTCGGACAGTCTCTCGGGGTAGGTCTATTTTGCTTGATAACATTTCATAGATAGCTTCAGGTGGCAGCAAGTTTTATACCGAGGGGTGGTTTGAACAGCAACTTCACCTGCGTTGACTGGTGTGTGTGAAGCCAAGTTAAGTGTAGGATGAAACTGGGGAGAAAGAAAATGAAAATGGGAAATCTAACAAATTACTATGCTCTGTACGGCCTGGCCTTATGTCAAACCACGCGGTACGCCGCCAAGGTAAGAAACGAAGGCAAATGTGGTCCGAACCAGCTATTGCGGTGCTTGGAGAAGTTCCAAGTTGGCACGTAGACATAAAGGCCATCCTCAAGCTGACCGGATCCGAAACACAACCAATCGGGTACAGAAGGGATGCTGGCTGAAATCCGAGGGAAGGTATGGCAAAGGTTGTTGAACAGAACCTGAAGGCATGTTTCTATGAAGTTAATTCTAGTGCATCTACGTGACTGATGTTACCAAGCACAGACTTCCTACGGCTCATCAGCCCGATCCTATGAGACAGCGACCCTACTTTACAAACCTGTCAGCAGTTTTAGATGAAATTTCCGAGAGGCTGGACAAAAGGGAGCAGGCTGGAGTGTGTCACCTTCAGTTAAAGAAAGTGTTTGGTTTGGTGCATCACAAGTCACTTGTACTGGATCTAATGGTTCAGGGTGGTCTGCTAAGGTGAGATCATGTGGCGGGAAACACTTGCGCGGTAGAAGCTCCTCTGTGCAAGTTGGAGGCGTTGAGTCCAGGTTCGCAGTTGCTGGCAACGGAGTACCGTAAGGATCATTCTTAGGCTTCTTTCTACTTTTGATTTACATTAATGATCTGGTGCGGATAGTAAATTGCAGCTACCACGTGTTCGCAGATGAAGTGAAGTGTGTGGACAGAGTACGCTGCATGCTCACGAGGCTGTTTGTTAAAACTGAGGGACTGGATTACCCAGTCTAACCAACATGCCTTAGCCTTTTCCTACTCGACAGAAGGCGTAGGAAGGGTGACTTTATGGAGACCTTCAGGCCCCTGAAGGAATTTTCTGGTACGGAAGACCACCAGTTTGGTGGCAGTGGTAACTCTGAGCTCAGTAAAGATGAGCTGGAGCTAGGTAAGTCTGGAACAAGGTCATAAGCCGGAGCGCCATTATCTTTGGGGGGAACGGTAATTACATGTAATAAACTGCCACCAGAAACAGTAGCTGCTAAACTTAAGACTGACGAATACTAGTAGGCGGTTCCTGGAATTAGTACAAAGCCGACATTCAGTCAGATGATATGGCATACGGATAAATTCTTTACCGCCACCAGAGAAGTTATGGTTTTCCTTTAGACCATTCTATTCGTTGCTGTTGTGTGGCATGTCTCTTCAGAAATTACCTCAAAAAACAGTTCTGCTTCCCATTATGTTTGCTTCCCTCTGCTTGAGTATTTTCTGAACCCTTAGATTCCGTGGGCCCAAGTTAAGTGGTTCCGCACCTTTTAGCCCAAAAGAGGGTCACAGTGCACAAGTTTTGACGTCGGTCATGTTTACCAGTCGATGAGATTGCCATATCGGTTGACGGCGCTTCCGATCACATGTCATCTACATGCAGAAAAGTTGCATCGGATGGCGGAATTTGCGATAGCTTTTCCAGCAGTGCTTCGCAGTGAAAGGTAACACCCATACCACCTATGATGAATGAAAGGCTTTTGAACACATCAAGCATGCCACATATTTTGTGGCGCTTCACGCCGTACAGTTTGAAAACTTTCGGCGCCGGACACTCACGCGCCAACAGTGAGTTGTAGTGATTCCGTACCTAATGGAAATTTCCACTTAGCGGTCATTCTGTCTTTCAGCTTTGACGCTAACGCAGTGAGATATTCGTACATATTTGGTGGTTCAGCCCTTCAGCAGAAAACAACGACTTCAAAGGTCGTGGAATGTTGTCGAATTTAACAGTTTAAAATATGCCACAACTGCAAACTGAAGCACCTAACCTACGTTAACCCGTCAATATTTAACTGTAAAGAAGTTGGTGTGACATCCCTGAAGAGCATTGAATTCTGCGTGGCAAACGCGAGGGATTCACGGATGATAAAATGGATGTAGTCACCACCACCCACTTTCCCAAATTTACAGTGTCGCGGCGTTTGCATCAGTGTTCCGGGGTCTGAGCTCAACTCAGGATGCAGCGGTCAAAGTTCATCCACACATACGCGAAGGTTCGCTCTGTGTTCTTAAGGCAGCACTTCGGAGTGCCTCTGTTGCCGTAGGTGTGCCTGATGACTCTGACTTAACAGTATTCAGATTAAGTGACGGACATACCAATTCAAAGAATAATTATCGTTTGCAGAGTAGATTTTTCAACACTGTCAATTAAACGCCGCTTATCGGTGACAATCTAGCTGCCAATGACAGCACTGGACATATCATCATGAAGAGCGATGTGCAAATGAATGACCGCTTCATCACAAATAAGCGCAGGACGCTCTACAAACATGAAAGCCTCACGACAGTGATTATTTAAAATACGAACTAAATGTCTACAGTACGATCAGGTGAAGCCACATTACTTTTAAAAATAAATGGTCAGTCAGGCGTAAGTGCTTGGTTAACACGTCTGGACGATGTTGATTTGGAACAGCCTCGAGGAAGCACAGCTGTGCACATTAAGAATAATCGACCGCATGAATGCTAGCCGTAGAACGTGAGTTCCTGAGCCGTCGTATTCCGGAAAAATATTTTCTTGGAATAAATCATTCTAACGGCCTGGTAGCTGATGCAGAAATTGAAATCGTCGAAATCTGCGTCACGGCCTCATATCTGTTTGTTTTGACTGACCACTAATGAAAAACCACCTTTTCGTAATTGCTTTCCGAAAACTGGTATGGCTGCTGTTGTTGTGGTCGATTGCGTTTGTGAACGTCATCACAAGAATGCTGGGGTTATTTTAATGTACTTTGTCATTTTTGTCATTCGTTTTTTATTTCACTTCCAATTGTTTAGTTTTCATTTGTGGGACATGGATTATATTGCTATTTTCAAGTCGATCTTCAAGGGTCGCGAATTTCGCACCTTCTCACACTGTCAGGAGTGTAATCAGAGGTACATAAACAAGGAGGGCTTTATTCATGTTCGTGTAACTAGCCGTAGATCGAAAACTGCCTTGAAGTACGATAAGGTAAGATGGCGTGGTTCCCTGATACCACGTTGTACGAAGTACAAAAGGTGTAGGAGTGTATGCAGAGGTGTGCGACGTGTCTAGTGGGTTAACTGTTGTTAGTTTCAACGAACCAGTTCTCAGGACACATGTTGCAGATCACGATTTCACGTGGTCCGACAAGGTGCGTGTCTGGTTGTGAGCTTTTTCAAGTTGGAGCACAACCACCCTCTCAATCTTCCGCTATATGAGTCCCATCTCAAGAATCGTGGACTCACCGTCGGTGAATTGAACGAATGCAAGAGTCTGTTCCAGTACAATACACAAACTGCCGACATTAAGCAGTAGGTAGGGGATGTTTACAGGAAGTTTATCATAACCGCTGGCCGAGGAGACATCTGCCGCGAGTTGGAGCTCGCAATGTCAAGTAAGTTTGTTGCTTGAGATTGGTCACTGTATGTTAGAGAGCCTTGATGAAGTGCTGTCAGTGATTAGTGCTATAGGTATGGTGCGCACTCTGAGGGACGAAGGTAACCAATATACGCATATCTGCCTCGCCCAGCGAATGCAGATTGAACTATTCCGACGTTTCCCGCATGTTGTGGATGTAACTCACGGGACAAACAGGCACAAGTATGTCATTGTATATTTCCTCATACTTTCGAAGTTGGAAGTTATATCAGATCCTAGCGACAGACGGTATGGGACATGGCCGACCCGTGATGTATGAGTACGTTCGTATTGAGAAGTATGCTTCACTACGTAGACTTTTCGAAAATTTTTGGGAAACGATGGGCGAGCCGATTGTGGTGGAAACGTTTGTCATGGATAAGATGGCTGCGCAGTTGTGGAGGTTGACTGGTTCGTGAAGAACATTCTTCACAGAATGACCACATTCACAAGTCACTTTGTCCAAAAGCATCTGAAGGGACGGGATCCACGACTCCTTTTCGAAACAGTTTCTGAGTGCCGGTTAAGCCCTTCTCTAGTGATCACTTTGAACATCGCAGTATCACGTGCAACAAGATGGCAGCGATTTCCTCGTCGATAGCGTACATGGCACATGTGAGTGCACTTTTACCGCACGTTGTGGCTCCCTTGCATTTACATTCTGTCGGTGTTTCGTAAACATCTCTACCCCTACGGAAAGGTGTTTTGTAGTGTTCATTTTCCTTTACAAATGTGAGGTCCCCATTCATGAGCGGCGGCTTGCAGAGTACAATTTGCCAATTCGGCGGTTGGTAGGCCGGCAGCTTCGGTCGCTTGCTGCAGTCAATTTCTACCGTCACTTTGAAGCTGTTAACCATGTACTCGAAAAACTGCATGGCTGCAGCAGCCGCACGGTGGTGGCTTGCTTGAACACCATTATTGCTTTCGCTAGTAAGATAGTGGAGCGTGTTAACACCAATTTACCTTTATACGACTTCCCGATGGGCTCAGCTACAAGTGGTATGCGACCGATGTGAGTGAATGAGCCTACGACAGGACTGTCATGTGGACACTGCGGTGACCCGGTACAGAGGGACAGTTATTGCTGTGATACCGATCAGCTGATTTTTCACTCCAAATGTATCCAAATGGCAGACATTAACGAGTGTGCATTCCGTGGCAATCAACTTCAACCTAACTCGCCTGGTAAGTGCACGTTTCGAATCAATATTTTTGTCAGTTCCGTCTACTTCAGCCGTTGTTCGCACTTCCACAGCGATAACAGAGAGCACGTCTAGCACACCACCCACAACGAATGTTGACTTGGACCGATCCACTGACAGTGTGCCGCTAGCACACTTGCCGAAGGACGCGCGAATCAACATCACCTGGAGCGACTATCCTGTTGCTACAATTGCAGAAAGTAAGTCCCTTCATATATGCGTTCACAAATTTCTTGCAGATATCACTTGCGATAAACGAAATGATAATGAAGACTTCGTGTGATACACGGTTCAAATCCTCCGGGAGAGCACCAATAACACGTGAAAACCGAAGGTTACATTCTGTGCTGGGAAAAAGTGTAGGTAGTATGTACATTTATCCACAATTATCAAATACGTAATTCAAGATTATATCCTCGTGTTTCTGTCCCTGGTGACTTCACTCGTCCACCTATGTGTTGTAACATAGGAAACGGTTTGATATGACTCGTAAGGTAGGACGAAAGGACGGAGCAGTTATGGGTGTGTAAGGATTGAGTACAGTTCGGCATAACTAGTAGTTAGGAGAGATGGACGGAGCAGTTATATGTGTTAGTATGGAGCACAGTCTGGCATATTTTATGTCAACTGGACGGAGCAGCTATTAAGGTGAATAAGTGTGGCATAATTAGGCGTTGATCATGGCTTAAGTGAACTTGACGGGGCAGCTGGTAGTGCGAACGCATACTACACACTTAGGCATTGATCATAGTTTATGTCAACTGGGGGGAGTGAAGAATACTGTGAACGCATGCTGCATATTTAAGCGTCGATCATTGTTTAAGTCAACTGCACGGGGCAGCTTCTAGTATGAATGCACACTATATACCTGTATCGAATTTCGAGGCTACAGTCGTGTGAAAATCCGACCCAACCCAATTTCCCCAAAACGTTTATCCCTGTATATTCTACCGCCCCTGCTTCTGGCCGTTACTTGGCCTTGACCTAGATGTTTTGTTTTATCGCGTCAATTGACAGTTGTGTGAATAGCCACTTGTCGCTTTCTTGTACTTTGCTTGAGTGGTGCGTGCATCACATTTTGGAGCTCGGCTCGTCCCTGTCGTTTTTGAACCTGTTGATTGCTCGAAAGAACTCTGTTGGGTACGAATGTCATATTATGTACTTATAGTTCATCTTTAGCCTATTTGGCATCAAATTGTAATTATCTCCTGGAAACGATCCGTCGATCGAAACTGTTGAGGTTGTCTATTAATTAACTTTGATCATTCGTCCAATAGTACCGTGGCTTTGTGAACCAATCTTGTTTTGACCATTTGGGATCGTTGGTTCATTACTACGCGTTGCTCAACGTCTTCGGGGAAGATCGTACAATACTCAGGCGTCGATCATGGTTTAAGTCAGCTGCACAGAGCAGCTTCTAGTGTGAATGCATACTATATACTTAGGGGTTGATCATGGTTTAAATTAACTGGACGGAGCAGCTACCAATCTCAGCGTAAGACATGAATCGGAATAACCAACGCGCGCAATAAGGTCGAACTATATTATATGACTTGAATAGAATAATTAGGTGACACAAATTACGACATGAATTCATTTCGCACAATCTCGCCAGTCGTAAGTGTGTGACCAACATGAAAATTAAACAAAACAAGACTTAAATGAAACGGTCAGAAGTACAAACTGGACTGGATCGTGATTGGCACTCACGGTCAAACCCACGATCAACGAAGGTTGAAAGTCAGTTGTTTTTGTGCATGTAGGACCGGCTTTTGATGGCTTATCAAGAAACCTTAAATATACTTGAGAAGTTGTAAGCGTTCATCAAGATCTCGAACGAAGATGCGGTATTGACACTGTGGTCTGTAGTCGATAAGTGCCTTGCAATGGATGAAGCGGCGTTTCGTCCACGCTGAGTGTCACTAATTGGTGGATTAGACATTGCAACCCTCAACCAGTTTGGGATGTGCGCCTTGGCCCTGGTTTTAAGCATCCTTTCTGTTCTACTAATGTATGTGTTTCCGCAACTGCAGGGAAACTGATAGATGCAATGACTGGCAAAAATATAGGGGTTTGCTTTTTGACCGGGGGTAGAGGTAACCTAGTGGTTTGTGAGAGCAAGACAAGCTTTGCTGCATTATACACCCCTTTTAGCGCTGCGCATATCATCTTACCAAAGGTGTTCAACAGACCTTGAATAGAAGTTTCATGAAAACATCTTTTTTAGGGACGTCCAAAGTTGCATTTTTCGCGACAGTAAATTTGCTCCACTTCTTAATGAAACGTTCGGGGAAATTGTTAGCACGAAGCGTTTCATATAACACTGTTTGCTCGGCTCGTAATCTGTCTTGGGAGCATATTCTTGCTGCTCTGTAAAATAGTATGCATACCAAAGATCTTTTTTAAGCAACACGAGCAAAACTCATAAAATTCATGTATTATCCCGTCCATGTTGGCTTATGGTACACAGAACGTTTGATTGAACCGTCCGAACGGCGCCTAATCAGAATGCCCAAGAAGGGTGAACTGTTCTCACCCTCGTACTCAACTGTGAGTGACAGATTTGGGTGGACAGAGTTGAACGCTTGAATCGTTATCATCGCTAACCTATGATCAAAGTTTAAGCGTGTCACATGCATTCATGCTAGTAGTTGATCCGTCCGGTTCACTCAAGCTATGATCAACGCCTAATTACGTAGTACGCATCCAAATTAGTAGCTGCTCCGTCCAGTACATCTAACCTATGATAAACGCCTAAGTAGGTGGAATGCGTTCACACTAGTACTTGCTCCGTGCAGTCCACTCAAGCTGTGGTCAGCGTGTAAGCATGCCACATGTAATCATGGTAGTAGTTGCTCCGTCCAGTTCACTCAAGCTATGATCAACGCCTAATTATGTAGTATGCTTCCAAATTAGTAGCTGCTCCGTCCAGTACATCTAGCCTATGATCAAAGTTCCAGGATGTCACATGTACTTATGCTAGAAGCTGCCCCGTTCAGCCTACTGTAACTATGATCAACGTTTGAGTATGTCGCATGTATTCGTGCTAATAGCTGCTTCATCCAGTTCACTTAAGCTATGATAAACAGATAATTATGTCGCATATGCTGACCTTAGTAGCTGCACCGTCCAGTACACCCAACCTATGACCAACGTCTAATTATGTAGTATGCGTTAACGCAGGTAGCTGCTCCATTCATTTCACTTAAGCTATGATGAACACTTAATTATATGGTATGCGTTCACATTAGCAATTACTTCGTCCGGTTGACGTAAACTATTATCAATTCCCAAGCATGTGGTATGCGTTCACAGTAGCAGCTGCTTCATCCAGTTCAGTTAAGGCGTGATCAACGCCTAATTATTTAGTTTGCGTTCACACAGGTAGCTCCCCTGTCCAGTTCGCTTAACCTGTGATCAAAGTTGATAAGCAGAAATCGGAAGAATTCAGAATAAACGTGTATTTAGACCGTTGGGCATAAGTTGTGGTGATCTCCTTCAGTTCTGGTCAAAAATGAGATGACATACTGGCAGCCGTCGGTGAAGTCTGTAGCCAGCGAAACCACGGACCAAATTTCATGGGAACCATATTCGTCCATGATACGAAGATTGGACGGTTGTAGCTGAAGTGGTAGAAGTGGGAATCAATGTTTTCGTCGGAGTATTGACTCGCGTGCACATGGCAAGCTATATTCAAAAATAGTCAATAAGCAATAAACAAAACAATAAGCACGTTGTTACTGATAGTGTGGGACGTGTTATCCATGTTTACACTATACCGTAAGTAAAAACAACCAGGTGAAAACGTAACCCCCTCTCCACTGAAAATACCATGAAGGAATCCAGCTGAACATATAATTCAAGTGACTAATTAACCAACGACCGTAGCGGCATAGCTTTCATTAAGAATTACTGTGATATTTCGTGAACAATGCAATGTAAACGCAACGTGGTCGAGGACTACAAATTCAATCCTATCTACAAAACCACATGGAATTTAGCGCTTCTGCTCAGTAGGTTACGTATTCTACCACGGAAATTTCGATGGGAGCATTTTCAGGACGTACGATCGACGAGGAAAGCTAACATGATGTTTTTTCGAAGGAAAATGGCGACACATTCTTTCCAACAAAAGTGGAAATCTGGACAATTTTCAGGTACAGCCGATTTTTCTCATTGCAACGCTTCCAGTAAACTCCATAATATATGTATATTTGTCACGCAATATGCGTTTTAATATTTCATGAAACATTGGAAAAATCCCTATTCGCGCCTAAATGGCCGTTTTCAACTCGCTTCGGCCTTGAAGCAACATACCGGCAAACTATACAACTGCCGTTATAAATATCGTAGACTTTTCAGCTGGTAGTGTTCTTTGATGTCATTCTATCAGCAGATTACCTCGTTTCCATTTCAGAGTACATTCCGATTTCATGGAAAGGTTAACAACAGTGGTACCAACGAGTGGTGAAGCATGGTGAATTGTCCTACGTTGAAGTTGGTTATAGGCGTCTCTCACTTTTGCAGTATCATAAGAAGCCTAGTACTCATGTTTCAACAACAGTTCTATTGTCGAAATTGTAATCACGCTTTCGTGCTTAATCACGCCGGGATTTAAATAAAAGCAAGTGCTTCCATGTCTACGATGTCGATTTTCATTATATTTTACTTTAATATTTCCGAAATAACGTAGAATGCGATTCCGTGTTATTTTACCATTGATCCATGTGCCATTGAACAACCGCACATTCCTCGTTTACGTCTTCGGAAGATTGAAACGAAGAAATCTCTAGGGGACAGATTTGTAAGATTTTAGATTCTGCAACATATCACAAATTTTCAACAATTTTAATGGGTACGAATTATTTTTTAACTAAAAGATAACGGAGATATTGACGTTCTACCAATAACATGCAACGCTAGATCCTGTAACTAGTATATCCACCTTAGACATTGTTTTCTCGACGGCTTTTCCCAGCCCGTTGGTTGCTGAAACAAGCGATGATGATGAGCGGCAAACAATACTGCGTGAATTCACATAGTTGACCCGTTCATCAAACGAGTTATCTGCCGTCGTTACGGACTTGGTGCATCGTATCAAACCGACGGCCTCACCAGTTTTTTAGCTATCACGAAGACTGGATCCAGACAACCTGCGCTCTGCCCGTGCAGAGTTTTACTAAAGGTTGGCTATGCGTATAATTCATCCTTGCACTAGCCCATGGGCAGCTTCTGTGCGCACGGCGCCTAAAAAGACCGTAAATGGTTAGCGTCCTTGTGTAGACTACCGTAAAGTGAACTGTGCATCTACTCCAGATTGGTATCTTGCACCGAACTCCTGTGACCTAACTGCAGGCTTTGTAGGCAGAACAGTCTTCAGCAAAATCGACCTCTTCTGCACCCACCACCTGGTGCTATTGGCGAAGGGAGACATGCCAGAAAAGGTTAACCCCAATCCATTCGGCAGATTCAAATTTTTGCAAATATCTTCCGGTCTTCCTGGCGCTCCACAGGCGTTCCAGCGTCTGAGTTTCGTTCACGCATACATAGGTGACATCCTCGTGATTAGCTCTTCTTTGTAAAATTATGCTTTACAACGGTGGATGTCGCTCCAATGTCTAGCCTCATACAATTTTAATATCGGTGAAGATGAGTCCGAATTTTTCCAGCCTAGTAGAATATTTCAGACCACAGCATCTCAGCCGAAGAGATTAGATGGTCCAAGGTTACATGCTGGTGCCCGCTCCTCCGCACGACTTCCGAAGTTTGCCGTCAATGGACTTGTGAATCACTATCGCTGATTTATTCTCAGCCGGGGCATGTTTCTGTAGCCTCTGACTGCTTTGCATCAGGGCAGTAAACGTACCTTGCACCAAACTCTCAAAGCCACCGCGGCTTCCGCCAACGTAAAGGAGGCGTTCGTCTCTGCAGTAATGTTACACTATTAACAGCCGGATGCCTCAAACACAGCCATATATGTAGTGTTTCAGCAAGCAATTCTGAAGGCATGGCAGCCGATTACATTCTTCTTTCGGCACCCTGACGAGAGTAAAACGCGATACTGCACCGTCGGTCGTCAACCTTCGGCAGCATACAAGACTGTGAGCGACTTTGGTCATGCACTCGAAGACCGTGATTTTACTATTTTCAAGGACCATAAACCTGTTCTGTGCGATTTATAGTATTATTCCGATGGACACTCACCTTGGGAAAGCTGACAGCCGGACCACAGGGATAAATTTTTAAGGATAGTTGCGATATATCGGAGCCACAACCATCCTCACAGACACGTTCTCACGAATAGGAGGCGTTTTCACAGCCACGGGCCCAACCTCACACAGCAGTATTACTGCATTGAAAAAGTCTGAGTGCAAACTTATGGACTGTCTGAGACGCATTAACGCGCGCATCGTCACTGTTACGTTGAGATGTTCTGCTGGTATCATCATGTACGGAAAAACGCTGGCACATCGCACGCCAACCAAGAATGGCAGTTTTCGAAGTACCACACAACCTGTTGCGCCCAAGAGTGCACGTCTCACTAAGACTGATAGTGGATCATTTCATTCGGCCTGACCCGATACGAGATGTATGGCGCTGGATCCGTTGCCGTTTTGCTCGCCATACCGATGTCAAACTAATCAACGCTACCTGTTGCACGTACTTTGCTCAACACTGGATCTCACGTTTTGGTTTTCTGTCGACAACTGGTCGCGGTGCAAAATTTGAATCGGCGTTATTTCCACAACTGACCAAGGTGTTAGGCGTACACACGGCATGCATCAAAGCGTATCGTCCAAAATTGAATGGTCTCGTACAGCGTTCTCGTCGCCAGCTGAAAGCTTTATTGGTGTTCCTGAGAGTGGATAGCAGTTTTACCATGAGGTCTACTTGGTACTCGTGATTGCTTCAAACATGACAGTGCGACCTCTGCGTCAACGGTCTACGGCTGCCCTCTCAATTTTCCGGCGGACTACCTTCGACCGGACGGAAAGCTGTGGTCGGTGCCTGGGACTACGCCAAATGACCAACGAATTGCAGACGGCCACCACAGTAGTGTATCACACATAATCAAAACCCCTCACCTTACGCTTCTCATGAACTCAGCACTTGTGAGTTCGTGTTTCCGCAAACGGAGCTTTGCATGAAATAGCTCATTACGAGAATACCATGAAGAATTCGAAAAGCATGGGAGGTCTGTTGTCCTTTGCTGAGAAACACTCTCATACAATATCTGAATCAAACGAACGGCAGTTCCAGCCACACTTTCCAGAAATCTGTTGACGTGAACGAAATCCTGGAACATGATGGGCAAACTGTTGTTCACATTGCCTCATACGAAAGTGTTGTTAACCACACAACATAAGCCGAGACTATTGCACCCGTGGATTACTCCGATTCATATGTCTTGAGCTGAGATTGGTAGCTGCTCCGTCCGGTTGACTTAAGCCTGGATCAACACCCAAGTACGTCGTATGCGCTCACACTAGAAGCTGCTCCGTTCAGTTCACTTAAGCCATGATCAAGGCTTAATTACGCATCATTTATTCACCTTAATAGCTGCTCCGTCCAAGTGACTTAAAATATGCCAAACTGTGCTCCATGCTTACAAACCTGCAACTGCTCCGTCCATCTGTCTTACCTTACGAGTTAAGCCAAGCATATAGTTGGGCGAGTGAAGTTATTGGGGGCGAAAACGTTGGGATAGAATCTTGCATTATGTACTTGATAAGCATGGATAAATCTACAAATGTCCTGCGCTTTTTTCCAACACATAATGTAGCCTTCGGTTTTCGTGTATTATGTATGTCATTCCGGATAATAGAAACCATGTATCACATGAAGTCTTCATCATCGTGTCGCTCATCGCATTCGATATATTCAAGCAACCTGTGTACGCATATATGAAGGAACTTACTTTCTGCAATTATATCAAAAAGAAAATCGTTCCAGGTGATGTTGATTCGCGCTTTCTCCGGCCCGTGTGCAACCGGTACACTGTTAGCGGACCGGGCTAAGTCGGCAATCGTTGTGGTTGGCGTGCAAGACTGACTGCCCGTATTCATCGGGGAAGTGCGAACAACGGTTGAAGTTGAGGGAACTGACAAAAATACGGATTCAAAACGTGTACTTACCAGGCGAATGAGGTTGAAGCTGTTTGTCACAGAATGAACACTCGTTTATGTCTGCCAGCTGGATATGTTCGGAGCGAAAAATCAGCTGATTGGCATCACAGCAATAGCTGTCCATCTGTACGAAGTCGCCTCGGTGTCCGCACGGCAATCCTGTTTCAGGCTTGTTCACCCACCTCGGTTGCACAACTCCTGCAGCCGAACCCATGGGGAAGTCGTGTAAAAGTAAACCAAACTTTGCAGGTTCCACTATCTTACTAGCAAAAGAAATGATGTTGTTAAAGCAAGTCACCGGTATGCATTTTTTCAAGTATATAATGAAGGGCCTTATAGTGACTTTCGAAACTGGCTGCAACAAGCGGACGAACCTGAGGGCCTATCAACCGTCGAATTGGCAAGTTGTACTCTGCCAGCCACTGCACATGGATGAAAACGTGACCATTGTTAAGAGACGAGAAATGCTTCCGAAACACCGACAGAATGTGTATGCATAACAGCCGCATTGTACGGTGAAAAGTACATTCACATATGCCAGTTACACTATCCACGATGAAAGCGTCACCATCTTGTTGCACATGAAGCTGTAATGTTCAACGTGGTCACTCGAGAAGCGCTTACCTTGCACTCAGTTATTGTTTTGAAAAAGAGTCGTGGAGCCCGTCCTTTCGGACGTTTTGGACAAGGTGACTTACGGATGTGGTCATTCTGTGAAGAATGTTCTTCACGAACCAGTCAATCTCCACAACCTCACGACGGTCGTACTCATAGGTCGTTTGTATTTCATATTCTCGCAGCAGCCACCCACTGTGGACCCATATTTCCTGAATGGTGACGGCTAGGAAGTCTCTTGGATGCGTTCTCTTCTTCAGCCGTCTGTTCGCGTTCTCCAACTTATTATTCGTTCGACTACCAAAGTAAGCATCATCGTTTTGCGCATAAGTGGCCCACTTCGGCTTGATGTACAGCCAATTGCACAGCAAATAATTAAAAAGCTTCCTATCTGTTCGGCCGAAGATATACAAATTACGTTTGGACCTACGATAAACAATGTGACTTGTTCTTCCTCATTTTCGGCCGTATCCATTCGGTGGAAGAGAAGACGACTGCGGAAAGAGTTTGTATTGTAACAAATATGACGGACAAATTTTACCCACTTATATGCTTAGGTACGGCATCACGTACATGAAAGTAACACAGCAGGATGTCGCAGCCGAATACTGCATGGGCTGCTCTCACTTGCGTAGCCACCTTATCCAAAACGAACCTCTCCACCACAATCAGCCCTCCCATCAGTTCTCGAAACATTCCGGAAAGTCCACGTAGTGAAGTATACTTCTCAGTACGAAGATACGCATATATCACGGGTCGGCCATGTCCCACACCGCCTGTTACGAAGAACTGATATAAGTTCCAGTTTCGAAAGTATGAGGAAATATACAACGACATACTTGTGCCGGTTTATCCCGTGGGTGGCATCCACATTCACAACATGCGGGAAACGTCGGAAAAGTTCGACCCGTGTTCGCCGGGCAAGGCAGATATGCATATATATGTTACCGTTATCCCGCATAGTATGTACTATGCCTATCACACTAATCACCGGCGACACTTAATTGAGTTTCTCCAATGTCCCGTGACCAATCATACCTAACAGACTCACTTGACATTGCAGGTTTTAACTCGCAGTAGATGTTTCCATGACCAGCGGTTATGATAGGCTTCCCGTAAACATCCGCTACATACTGTTCACTGTCAGCAGTTGGTGGTTACACTGAAACAGACTCCTGCATTCGCTCAATTCACGACGGACTCCGCAGACTCCTGCATTCGTTCAGTTCACGATTCGCAGGATGGGAATCATATAGCACATGATGGAGAAGGTGGTTTTGCTCCAACTTGAAAGAGCTCACAATCAGACACGCATCCAGTCGGACCACATGAAGTCTTGATCTGCAACATGTGTCGCGAGTACAGATTTGTTAGGACTAACAGCAGTTAACCCACCGGACCCGTCACACACCCCTGCTACACACCTACGCCTTTTGTACTTCGTACAACGATAATAAATTTGCACAGTTTTCAGGAAACCATATCACCTCACCCTACCTTACTTCAGAGCAGTTTTCGATCTACGGCTCGTCTCACGAACGTAAATAACGTTCACCTCGTGAGAGAGTGTGAACTTCGCAAGCTTCAGTCATTGCCCTGAAAGTCGCAATATAATCCATCTCCTACGAATAAGAAATAAACAACCGAAAATGAAACCACAAGCAAATGACAAGCATGAAAAAAATGAATTGGAAACAACCCCACCATTCTTGTGTTGGCGTTGCCACACGCAATCGGCCACAACAGCAGCAGCCATTACGATTTTCGGAAAACACTTGCGATGAGATGGTTTGCAATCAGTGGCCAGTTAAAAAAAGGCATATGAGTCCATGACGCAGATTTCGACGGCTTCAATTTCTGCACCAGATGCCGAGCTATTAAAATGACTTTTTCCGAGAAAATAATTTTTCGAACAAGATAGCTCACAGGCTCAAGGTGTACGACTAGCATTTATGGCTCAAGCTCTCTGCCGATCAATGGGAGGTAGATTTTTCAGCTAGTCATTGCCTGGTATTTAGAACGCCAGTTATCTATTGCGGTGCAGAGGAATATTCCAGTTCATATGAGAATCCACGTAACCAAAGGTGATACTCAGCATATACCTCAAACTTATGAAAAATACAAGTTTCTCTTCATTTCCCGCATGTGTTCGCTCCCCAGGTCTTTTGTGATAAAAGTCATCGGAAACGAGCAGCTACTAATTTGAACTTCACTGAACTAAGCACTGAAGCCTGCAAAGAAGCACTACTGTTGCTGGCTGCTTCAATCCTCAACCCTGTTGAATTTGTGAAAGATTGTCTGGTGTTATTGTTGTCTTACGTTTGGTGTGATGCAAAATAGCGAGTTCGTTGAAGAGTGTTTGGTTTGTTCGCAGAAAGTCGATTTGGGATTCCTCCAATTTGTCTTTGCTGCCTGCAGTAAACGAAACTACATGAATGTTATACCCAGACTGCGCACAAAAATGTCTGTTTCCTGTTTTGTAGATCTCATTATTTGTCTGCTAAAGCTTTCTTCATTTGTATTGTCTGACACGTTCTCATGTTCACGTGCATACGAGTGCTTTAGTGAGCCTGTTTCCAGTTGACTATTGAGTATCTGTGGGCTCGTATTTAGTTATTCCGTTTTGAACGCCTCTGTTGGATAATGTGTGTATCCGGTTAATTCACATGCATGGTGGATAACACCTTTATTTTAATTTTTCCCAAGATGACCATAAAAATTCCAGTCCATTTAATCGCTTTTTCTGACATTTTTTGGACTAAGAAGATAGCCCCGTTTACCTGATCTTCTGGGTGAACGTTGTTGGAATTATTGATTGCGCTCTGCTGAGCGAATTATTCTAAACCACTGGGAGCGATTCAACGATATTTTACATACATTTGCCATTTCAGCATTTCACGTGATGGGAAAACAACTGACCACAATCCGACTGTCACACTGTGATCGAGTCTGCTGTAAATCCGCAAACTATCTGCCACCTAGTTATGTTGTAGTATGCAGTGAGGTGGGGATATCATACAAGCGTTGTACTTCTAACCCCAAGAGCAACCAGTGAACATACACAAAAACAAGTTTTCGATATGACTGCGCCAGGCTTATGATGTAACCGCGGCAGTCTGATCGATGACTGTGTCGGTCGTGGGTCATGGCAACCGCTTGGACTGGACAAGTCGCTTTTATGTGAACAAGGTTTATTTGCGTGCATTACCTTGCTTGTTTAGGCCGGCTTATTCATGTGAGTCGCGTGATCAGGCGTTCGTCTGAATGTAACCGTGAGTATCATGCATGGTGAATCAACAACAGTGAAAATTAAACAATAACGAACAGAATTGTAGCATACCTTGTCGACGGGCGCTGTGACACCAATACCACCACTTCTGTTCGTCCGACTTATTGAGTTAAGGGCCGTCAAGCGGAAGCCGTGATACGCCACAGCTGAGGAGATCGGAACTTAGTTTTATAATCACTGCTGCGCGCATAGGAGCGGTTTGTTCAATCCTCGCGACTATCATGATTAATCACGCACGCCATCGTCAACCGAAATGTCACGGTTGCACCACAGTTTTTAGGCAACTTCATCGGGGTGTTATCTCCGTGTTTATCTATGACGTCGTTGACCACATTTGAAATCGCAACGTTTTGTTACCCACAATCGGACATGGTTTCAATTAAAGGTTATGTATATGGACTGAGCATGGATAACCAAAAGTGAGCTTGTACGCTACTGAAGTGAATCCAGAAGCAACGTGCAGCTAAGGAAAGTGCATGAGGAAAAAGGGGATGACAATACTCGACTCACAGCAGTTCGTGAAGGTGCATAGATTCTGAAGTACATCGCGTTTCCGATGGAACTGATTCGCCTCGCTGCCCCAAAAAGACTTCCAGTGCACAATCGAAGAAGTATTTGAGACACGAAAATCCGGAAGTATGCCGAAATGGATTGCAAACACCACTAACATTCAACCTCCGAGAGATCCATTCACCGAGGATATGAGCAGAAAATCTGTGAATGGCTCGCGACCGGTGAGAAAAATGTGTATTTTTTGAGTTATGTGCCTTAAACAACAGGCGCGCATATATGATCAGAAGAACCAAAGGGTGCAAAGAACAGTTACAGTTACGAAACACAAAAGTATGCACGATCACTGCATCATACAATTTTTTGGCGAATGATGCGGAGACATTTTAACCACGAGTCAAATTACATATTAGAGCATAAATAAGTGAGTTTCACAAAAAAGAAGAGTTGAAACAGGAAGGGACAGTTTGTTTACGCTTCAATAAATCAAATCTGTCGTTGTTTAATTAAATCCAATTAGTTTCTTCAAGGATTTTCTTAGCGGACCTAATTGAAGATCTCCTCCTGATATTACGCGTAATGGGGCATCTTATTGGCGAATTAGATGCACCAGATATTGGTGTTATTTGTGGTTATTTCGTGCTCGTTATCGGCGTTGGGATATGGGTGAGTTCCGGTAAGTAATGCCGGCTAATGTATTTCCCATTAGGCTTCGTGTAGCAACAGAGGCAGTGTTGGAGGATATTTCTTGGCCGGAAGATCGATGAACTGGATCTTGGTAACCTGAAACACTAAAAAAATTAACTTCAATAGGTGGGAGCTTCATTGTTTGCCAGTAACATTGGATCAGGCCATTTCATAGGGCTGGCGGGTTCTGGTGCCGCCTCTGGTATAGCGGTTGCCGTTTTCGAAATCAGTGTAAGCATGAGTCTTTCTTGTTAGACATCTTTAGGCGATCACAACGCTTGTTATTTTGGGATGGGTTTTTGTTCCAGTTTACACAATATCTGGCGTAGGTTTCACCTTTGTTCACTTTTGTTTATTTAATGTTTATTTGATGCAATGCCAATTATAGGTCTACACAATGCCAGAATATCTCAAAAAAAGATTTGGAGGAGTCAGGCTGCAAATATATTTGGCATGTATGGCATTATTTCTGTACATCTTCACGAAAATCTCGGTAAGTGGCGATCTGTGGGCTTTGCTATAGCCAAATTATGGTGTACTCTCAAATTCGTTTTATCTCTTAAAAACATTACTGGGAGGTGCAGTATAAGATTCTAAACCTGGTTCACGTTCAGGATAAAATTCTCCTGAATGGTCTGTAAGTTTTGCAAGTTGGCAACGTAGGTTATTCAACGTTGAACGCTTAACATATCAGCTAAATAAATTTAAAGTTATACACACCAGTCTAAACGTATATATACGCACGCACGTAAATACTTACAATATTTTGGTTAAGAAACTTGCTGGTTTATACGTCTGAAAACATGTTGTCCAGATCACCGAAAACTATTTGCATCAATAGTCACTTTTTACCTGCTCACCATACACATTTCTAGCAAAATGTTATTAAGTGAAGTTTCCATAAACTTAACGGCACACGGATAATTCTGGACATTTTTTTCAATGAATCACAAATCGCATGCATACAAGCAACCTACAGGAGAATTTTTTTCGGAAACTGTCTTTCTGGGAGTCAGGGTATGTAATAGCATAAATCTGTTGTGTGTTCTGTAATTCCGAAGTTGGATAAGCTAGAAAAGTGGTATACACACAGATCAGTTGGCCGACGAACACAAAACATGTAGTCATCCAGAATACAATGAGCGCGGCTGAACTGTGAAGAAACGGGATTACCAATTATGACATCAGTCAACAGTGGGGAGAGCCTACGGAAGTAGGTTTAGAAAATAAGTAAGTAAGATCAAAAGTAAAAACAGTTGAGAGATACCGCAAGTCAACCTTGTCCTTATGAACGATTATAGGAAACGCTCACATCGTTTACGTTGTAAATTAAAATTATACGTAACTGTGGCCTTCAAATAGATGTTAGAGCGTTTTAAATTAGCAACCTGAGAACCAGAACGTTACTACCAATTCCATGGTGACGCTTGCTAGCTGCTTGCAGTAATGAACATGGAAATCACAGTAGACTAATTTGTCATCATGATCACAACAGCCATGGACCTAAACCGAAAAGTACTGCGACTCGGGCTGCAGGTTACCTCAATATTTACGTGAAATAACCTAGACAACAGATTTCTAGATGAGTAATTTAATTCACGACGAAAGTTCTACTAGAATTAGCCATTGAAAAGGGAAGTAGAATCATCCATCCCAAGTTCTGTGAGAAGTAATTGTGCGAAAACATCATTAAATGTGTGGCCAATCCTAAGAGAGATCACGCTATCCAATGCGGAATAAATAACCAACATTCACGAGTGAAAACACCAGTCCACACTAAAAACATATATACAGGACTCCAAATCGATGTACTTCACATGGTTTTTTTAATCACTGATTATTGTTTGCCTTCGCAATAATAAATTACTGATACGCTAAAACAAGTGAAATTACAGTATTGAACAAATATGAACTTTCAGGATTTGCTTTGATGATATGCTTGCCTAAGGTTGGTACTATTCACTTCGAAGACAGTTTCAGGTGTGACACAGCATCTCCAAGCGTTCATCGTCCGTCTATTATTTCGTTCATTATTCTTTACTCTTGTCGGTCAGAACTAACTTCTTCCCAACGCAACTAAACTTCTGACAGTGCACACTATTTGCTTTGAAAAGGCATTACGTTGCATCTAATTCATCTGATTTGATTGTTTAATATACGTTGAACGAGCGGCGTGCACACTGCCTTACTTCTATCGCAACCTAAGCAGCCTGTATCTAAGCTCAACAGTCTACTTTTATCTGCAATTAACAGTTATAAATCGGCAAAACGGGAAATGGTTTGATAACTGAAAAGTGACATATCTTGTGTGCCTAAATTCAAGCAGTAAAACCATGATTACACAATGTATCCTTTCAAGTTAGTAATCATGATATAATATATAAAGCCGCTTCATCTGTCTAGCAAAAAGCAGAGATGACTAATAGATAGAACGGAACACCTGATCACCTTAAAACGTTCAGCCTGAAACATGTACCAGATAGAACAAACTAAACCTACGGTTGTTGAGTGCGCTATACTACACAATCTTACCAAAAATGTTACCACAGAGGATCAGTTGTGCTATCAGCATGCTCCTGCTCGAAAACATGGAGCAAATCCTAAGGTTAGGACAAGAAAGTTGCAGCATCCATAGAGAGCTGGGTTGACATTTTGCAGCTGTAAACCTCCCGTGGATTCACCAATAAGACAAAAAGACGTCCAACACTCTGATCAGGGAGCATGTAAGAGTGCGTAGCTTTAAGTTACGAGTGACTTTCGAACACGTAGACAGCAGCTTAGCTGAACTATGCCAAATTTTTATGTCTCGAGTCAGAATAAAATTACACAATCTACTAACTCACGACTGGCCCAGACGAGGAGTGACACCTCCTGCTGTTCGAGTTTAGTTTTACCTGCAGACTACCAGAACCGCTTACAGTATTTTATAACTACTCGGTGTCAACTGGCTACTTACCAGAAGTCTATGAACAGTTTACAGTCACGTTTACTTTCAAAGATGAATTTAAAGATGACCAAGCAGACGGTCGGTTGGTAAGACCATTTCAGTGGTTTTCGACGCATAAGAAGACCTCACTTGATTTCTCTCTCTGGGCAAACTTTGAAGGCCTCGAACGGTTCAACAAGGAGCTTGCATGTGAGAAAGACATGCGTCACAACTGTGTTGACTGTCCGTGACTTTTGGACGGTGAATGTTTGCGCACGACAGGCTGTAGACGTGATTTATGTGGACGTTTTCAAAACATTTGACAGAGTTGATTTTTTCCTCTTGGTGAGAAAACTAAATAGCTGTTGCCTTGGTGGGCGCTTACTCACCTGGCTGGAGGATTATTTGGCTAAACTTAGACTCAACGTCAGGCTAAATGCACGGCTGGCAGGGCGGTACCCTGCCAACAGCGACGCTCCGGAAGGGTTGATCTTACGACCACTGTTATCCGTTATTTCCTTCACGCCAATGAAGCAAAACCCTTGTCAGTTTCAGGGTGTCCAGAAGTTGTGAGAATCTTACAGAACAGTTTAATCTGTCTCAGCTATTAGTCTCTGGAAAGTAACTTGGCGTTCAATGTCAACAGGTGTAAAATCATGCACGTTTGCCATCAAAATTGTGCTACTTGGCAACACAAAGCCATGTGCACCAACAGGCAAACAAAAAATATGAAAAGCAGTTTCAGAAAATTTAAGTTTTTCTATGAATTATGCAGCGGTGACTCAAAGGGCAGAAATAACCGCAAACCCCTTAGGAAGGATTTGTGATACTTTGCGTCCCAAAGTGTTTCTCATTATGTTTGCCTACACATTTTAGTTGTACATGAAAACAAACGCATAGAACTATCCCCTTATCTGAAACTAGATTTGGCACTTAGTAAAAGAGTTCAGAGACGAGCAGCTAGCGGAATGGGGGGGGGCTCAGCAAAATCTCCTGTCAGGAAAGACTGGCAGAATTAGATCCATTCTCAGTAAGTCACGGACATCTCATAAGAAACTCAATCTTAACTACAAAGTGCTCCATGTCCCCACATTGTCTGCTGGTTTTTCTGTTTCTACTCAGCAACAGTAATTTTTTAATGGGTAATTCATTGAACTTGATTAATGCAATAGGCAGGTTATTCTACAAAAAGTGCTGTTTTACAGTTAAGAGTTTTTGCAGAAATATACAACGCCAAACACTATGGTCACGGCTGAGTCTGTTGAAGATTTCTAAACACTACTCAGCCTGCACACACGTGAGAGACGGCCTGTGATGCGAGCTTCATAACTGTTATTTTATCCCAGTCCAGCAGGTTATTGAATACGCCTATCCGAAAGGATGTCGTTCGGCTAAATTTCAATGTTCGTTGCCGATATGATTCCGGCCAGTAGTTTCAATGAAGGTTTTCCTTACTTACTTTCACCTACCTTTCTTGTGAACTTAGAAACTGTCCAACACAACTTTTCACCGACCAAAACAAAGACAGGATAATACAAGCGAAGAACATTATCCCTCCGGTAACAACATATGAATATTCAAGCAATACATTTCATGCTATTTACTATATTTGAAAGACACACATTCCAAGGCAGCATGCTGAAGCATATTTTGGCAGTTTATACAGAGGAAAGACGAAAACTGCAAAACAACTTCTATAAAAATATACGATTGCTCAATGCTACGTTACTTTTCTTTGACCACCTCACAATACACTTTTGATGCACTCGCTGAAAATCCTCAATAACAGCTGTAGTACATTGCAATCAAAACTTCTCCTCAGTTGTTTGAAAAAAGCTGTCACCTCAATCGACAATTCATATAACGTGGCATGTTTCTATATGTGCTGAAACGAAAATCCTCGCCCAGTTCTTTTGACGTTTTTATTAGTACTACAGACCGGCCAGCGAAATAGTGTTATCTCTGGAACTGCACTCGGACGAGCGAATATGGATAGGAGTCATCTTATTGGAAATGTGCAATCAGCCGTTAACTTGGAGAAAAAACAACGAGATGTTGAAGTATCCGGACACGTAGAGGATAATTTCTGCTTCTTTGTAGTATAAACAGTTTACGCAATCAGCAAGTTACCGGTGTCATCAGTGAGCCTTGGTTTGCTTCGGGTGAGACAACTCCTCCTCTTGAAAGCTATGCCGGTAATATGGCTGTGCATCAAGCCCTTCAAGTTTAAGTTTTACCTCAGTGCTGATGTAAAGCAAATGCATTTGATGGTTTGGAGAAAACCATTTCTCAGCTGATACGATGAGATTTGTTGCCCGTTACTTATCGGGTGAAATACTGTAAGCATTCGTCTTGATGGTCAACATACAGCAGATGAAAACGTTTAGAAACTCTTTTGTATTTTCACCTGCACCTGTTCGGATGTTAGGAGCTTAGCCAAAGCAATATTTACCCTCTTTAAACTACGTTCTGAATAACAGTGATGACGTAGTGTAATAACCACACGCGGCTTAGTCAGCACAGTTAGTGAACTTCTCGACGTTTATTTAGATGTATCTAAAAACACTTGAATGGTTATATATATTTATGTTTTGGTGATTCTTCTAGGTTGTTCGCCTCTCATTACCTCAGTACTGAAGTCGATAAACAAAATCGAAAAAAAGCGATTGATGATATAGAAGGATCTTCAATAGTTGTGGGTATTTTAATCAGAGGCATACCCGGGAGGAAGCAACATACCACTGTAACTTAGTGCTGGTAGATTATACAGGGATGTCAGCAGTCAGTTTGGTTGGATCGCATACTCAGCAGAGTTGTTGGTTGTTTAATTAACGCCGTAAGAATATATGATATGGCAAAGTTCACTAATATGGAGATAATTTAAAAGACGTTTGATTGCTGTACAACACACCAGAAACAGTTGTGTGCAGATGAACTTCGATAACTTTGTACTTAACTTTACTATGCCCGCCCCTCTAGATTAGCCGGATTTTGTGCTTCCTAGTAAAAGTCGCCAAAAGTAAGAAAATACATTACCTGGAGCAATCATCCGTTAAAAGCAATGTTTTTACTATTTAAAATATCGTTCACCCAATCGGTCTTCAGTTAGGCGCAGTGGCGAATAATATACTGAAAACGCATAGATATTCAGAATCGATAAAAAAAATGCAAAAGATAAGGTGTTGGCAACTTTAAACAGCAATATTTGCATCTCAATCCATTTCTCTGCGGTTATATACTGTCAGTGTACTAAAACTAGCCATCTCAGTATTTCGATCTCGGTTGAACAGACGTCACACGGAGCATTAGTTTGAAACTATGTAATGATCCCTTAGTCAACATATGGAGGTAATTTACATAACTGACCGCTTATCTAATGACCTATCCATACCTTCACCATTTTTCAGCTGCAGCTCTGAAAGAATGGTTTCATATTTGCCTTACTTAAAATCAATCCTACCAACAAAACTATGATTTGGGGGTAGTAATGAGAGTAGACAGAGCAATTCGAGCATTTCTGGGGAAAATGATCTGAAGGAAAAAATTTGTGTTGTGATACGTCCAGTGGAAACGTTCGTAGGCGGTTTGAAAGTAGTTAATTAGTAGACCAGAAACAAACTGATCAGCATAGGTAATTTAACATAATCGGTAAGTGCGACGGCAATAAAGCAAGCGTAAAAGTAGCTACCTACTTTCCTAGTGAAGTGGTTTGGCCTTAACTTATACCCCTAAAGTTTATAGTAGTTTATGACTGGCAGTTTATGATTAGTCCGTCTGACGTCAACGGATTGACGAACCACGTGGTTAATTTGAGGCTTCAGCTTTTATACCATTAAGTGTTTGTTTTCACGTGGTATACAAGATCACATATGTGTTGCAGACCATGAATTCTCAAAACTTGAGAAGAAAAGTTGCGACATCGAAGCAGCAACTGGTAGCAGTATGATTAGCAGTCCAGCGCCGTTGCTACTAAGATATTGCGAGCTTGGAATTGGAGACGGTCTTCGTCAGTAAGAAACATGGGGATAAGAACTACAAAGGTTAATTGACCTCACAACCGTCTAACTCTGTTATCAGCTGTGAAATATATGCACAAAAACATGGTGTATGGTTTTGTGTTCAAGCCATTTGTTCCGACGGAACAAATCTGGCCGGTGTTCTGGCAGCAAACGGTAAGATGGACCAGAACGTAAAATGTTGCTTGTCATGGGACCCTGTTATTTTCTTAGTGAATGAACATTTGTTGCAACGTGGCTGCCTGGAATTAAGCTTTTCCACAGTGATTGCATTTTACAATAAATACAACAAAATCCATTACAGTGCTATGCAACTGACGCAGTTGTAGTAAACAAGTGGAGGTGCATCTGAATTTAACCAACTGAAAAGTTAGGCGTTCTCCCGGAAAAGCAATCAAAATGTGGTTTCTGCAAACACTGAATTAAAAAGGCAACTGCAGGGTTTAATAACAAACCGCATATCTTTGGTACTGGTGAGAAACATGATAAGTATTCAGACTTAGCCCAGTCCTGGATAAACGACAGAAGCCAAGGAAAGGAAAGACAAAGAAAGATGTGGGCTCACACCCATTCTGCCGAATTAAAAATTGCGCCGAGCGAAAAGTGGGTGGAGTGTTCGAATGCGTTAAACAACATTCAAAAATGGGTAGCCAATACGACCTCGAAAACCACATGAGTCGTTAAGAGATGGCAAGCTTCTGTTACATGCACTTAGTTGCATGATTTCCTAAGTTGGCTCTGAATTGGTACCGGGCCTCTAACGGCAGGCACATATAAAAATATGCTTACAAAACAGGCAAGCGGAGGAGTAAAGTTGCGACCGGGCTCTTCGGAGAAGTCACATGATCGTTAATCACAACGCAGCCAGGAATGTGAACAGGGGTGACACCTGCAAATAGTTTTTTCTACTACTAGCCCAGTTGCCTCTCTTAGATCAACAACTCGTCTCTTGAAGTCAGTTTTATGACACCTCTTGTGTCACTTGTGTGAAACGGAGAGGAGTGTTCATCAGGTTTGGACAAATTGTCGTTTATAGTAAGGTTGGGATGATGTGATGTTGATTTTCCTCCGAACTTCAACCTTTCGTGCTTATCATGTTTTATACATTAATTTTGGGGATAACGAACAGCATGGCCAACATATCGTGAACGGATTGTTGTTCTTGTCGTTCAGGTGCCTCATTTGACGAGCAAGTTGAGACGACAGTTGATAACCCAAACAAAACCTCATGGAATAATTGTATACATTATATTATCCTTGTAAAATAATTCCTTGCAATGTTACGCACTTTAGATCCTTGAACAGCGTTTCTGCTAAAAACGGTTATATTATTTCCCAAATCACCACGAACTTTTGAGATTTCACTCAGTTGCATGTAAGAGACTGTATTATCGTGTTATGTTGGCCTGAGGAAAACGGAGACAATGCCTGAATTGCACAGCCGTGGTATGTCGATGGACACCAAGAAAGTGGTGAAATCAGATTGTTTTATTCGGTTTACTATGAAAACGTATGCAAACCGACAGTGATCTCTCCGTTGCAAGAGCAAATTAATTTAACATTGACAGTTCAAAAGGCAGTTAGCTGATTGTTATTGTAGGGATTGTTTCCAGATAAGTCCGATAAGTTTTTTTAACATTGACAAGATGTACTAAGTGAACCACTTACGAAAGAAACAATTAGTTATGGGGAAGTGCTACCGAGAAATGTTAGAGATGTAATGAGCGCAAGATGAGAGCTCCAGGTATGAGGGACTGTAGCTACGATCTCTCTGATAATTGTGAATAATGAGGGTGCTGTTCATAGTTCGGGTTGTTGGTTTTGGTAGTGGTACGTTCGCCGAGCCCGGCATTTAAGTTGCAAACGTTTCATCACCAAACGAGTGTTTCAGCGTATTTTTTTTCAGCGCCCAATAACATCCAAGAACGATCAGAAAAACTGCGCTGAAACACTTACGCACTGATGATGTCACTTCGTTTGGTGATGAAACATTTGCAATCTAAATGCCAGGCTCAGCGAACATACCAATGCCAAAACTACAATCTCGTTAACACACTTCCCTATAACCGCCGAATTGGAAGTAATCGAGTGATAATTTTTAATCCGTTTGAATAGGCATCCTCCGAAACAAGAAAGTATGGACAGGTGAAAGCAATTCAACCTGCTGGTGCACTAGAGTGACAGAGTTCAGAGCCGGTCGATAGACACTAGTTGTGAGAAAGACCATTCGGCCTGTTTCTCTGCATGGAATGGAGCGTACATTCCCTGAGAGGCTGTGCGTATGATAGCTTTAACACATGTTACCTGCTGTAGATTAAGTGACGGAATTATTTTTGTGTATCAGGTAACTGGGTTAAACATACCAACGTTTGTGAACGGTCATTCAGAACTATGTCCGATGTTCCAACAATACACACGCGTGTGGTTGACCAAATTTACTGAGTACTACATCTATTCCTGTCGTAAAACCGCGACTGCATGCTAACAGCTACACGTGAGAGACTAGCATTTTAACACATGGAGTAAATAGTGACAGACATTTGAAATTATAGTAAGCCATAAGATTTTATAACTGTATTAATTTGCAGCTGAATATCAGTGAGCAGCAAGTATTGGGAATAAGAAAACAACCCTTGAGTTTGCCCATCTAGAGGCACTAGCAGTATATGAAACCGATAAATTTAGAGTTTGGTACAGCACAATCTTCCTTTCAAAAGATGTCTTTAGCAAATGATGTTGCATTTGTTTCAAATCACTGTTTTAAAATGCGCTCCGTTTCAGAAGTCATCACACACTACTAATGCAACACAATTGAACCTCGATAATGCAGCCTCTCCCTGATACCACCAGTTGCGTATTAGGGAGCGTTCTTAATTAACCGAACTAGTATCTATTACATTTTATCCCAAATCTATGTAATAGCACTAGCTTCTCACGAGCGCACACTCTCATGACGTACACATCATTGAAAAGCACGCGAACCAACCTCTCCATTGGGGACAATGAGCAGGCACTTTGTACAAAACGCGAAGGTCACTAACACAACGCATTTTCACAGAACGAGTTGTTAAGAACGGTCTAATCTTATAAAGTGGACGTGACGTTTATTTTGTCACACTGATACTGAATGTGTACAGAACGAATCGGTAGTGTGGCTGACTGCACATGACTGCCTCCTCAGACAATACGCGAAGTTTTTTAGGGTCTCATTCGACCATGCAATCATAAGCATTAAAGCTTTTATAATAGAGATGAAGTAAGGAGATATCACTGTTTTTAGGTAAGCTTATTAGAGAACAGTGTATAGACGTAAAATCTTCAGCAAAACGGCTGGGCATTATAGCACGAGAGAATAATGACCTAGGACGGAGAATGTGAACAAGAACAAACATCCATTTTACTCTTTTTGACAAAAATGTAGATAGCGTGTTTTCTTGCACTCACCTTAGAATGACCACATGTACGCATGCACACTCGCTAGAAAATAATCATTCAATGTCAGTTAGCAGCGGCTAACCTGCTCGGACCTGACATAAAAGGGCACGGCTTGTGCTCTTCACTGTTGATACTTTTTATGCATGTGAATTTACGTTCCGGGATCGTTCACGTAGAGGATTTTCATTGAAAGCAACTCATTGTTCGACTAGTCGACTTTCACACATACCTGTTGAATCTGTTACCACTCCTCCTGGCTTGACATTCTCTTCCGAGTTCTGTACCCAGTTGATTTAAAGTGAATAATGCACACCTTTTAAATTAAAATGAAAATAGCTTTCGAACCTACCTGCTCACAGGGTTTTATATGTCGGTTAGGTTTTATTCATCGTCAAATATTGCGTCGTTTTGGTCTGAGGTTATGCATAGTAACTGTTTTTGCAGTACGTTCATGCAGACCCGATCAGTGATAGTGTGATCTAGAATCCTGAGTTCACTCCTGGTTGTTCAAATAGCAGGTTATGCATGAGCCGAATCAGAACGCCCATCCACTCAATTAGTCACTCACTTGTGAGCCATTACACGTGTGCTGTTTCATTTTAGTTGAAGTCCTGACTTATCAGCTCTCTTTCCCGATTACAATCTATCTACAAATTAGGGTCTTTAGTGACCAATTTGCGGAGCTTCATTGCTCTGTGCTGAAACGAATTAAATCGTGTTAAAATGAACAAGCGGTTTTCAGCAAAGAGTATGTAATCGATGGGAAGCGAGAAGCAAGCAATAGAAACGAATTTTTCCAGTTACACCGAATAACTGGATACTCAGTCGGTACATATTTAAGAAAGCATTGAGCTATGAATGACAGCCATGTGGAGGGTAGAGCAAACTAACCGATGAAAACTGTTCCTATTTCTTCCATAATGCAGTTTACAGCTGTATGGAGAGATTTTAACGTTGGATGAGGAACTTAAAATGCAAGAAGCTGTTAAGAAGATTATGGATGCTAAGTGACCAATCAGTAATAAGAATGATATGGTTAAAATAACTTGGCTGTGAAGCGTCTTGAAATGGGTTAGGAATTCGTTTCGGTAGAGGAAGAAAATTAGGCACAATAGTTAAAGCCTGTGTTTTGGTTAAGAAAGTTTGCTTCTTAGCTTTTTGAACAAGTTGCTTTCCGGTTTCTGAAAGAAAACCGTTACGCCGGCGCACCAGTAGTTTTTCGCGATGTATCCTGTTTTTCATCGCTCGAATGTACACAATTAAAAACAAGTCTGTCACTATTCAGAAAACTGTTTTCTTAGACGCAAACAGATTTTAAACATGCAAGAAAAAGAATTCTACAAGATTATAACAGGATGAAGTACACCATAACTGTTAGGAATAAAGGATAATAGGTTATCGAACATTGAAGTGAAGGACGACAGCCCTGGATTGCTATCTCATTCATTCATACCTGGTCGAAAACAGTGTAACAAATTTATGTTATATTTTACGATTGGGTTACTAGATGCTACTGAAGATGGAGCGATCCAGCGCTAACTCTCAGACAAAAGATGTATCTGAAGGAAACAGATTTCTGATTGCTGTTGCAATAAGACGACGACTTTTAAGTACTGAGTGGTTGTACTTCTCGAAATCGTTCGTAAATGGTTATCGTGAGTTATACCGTTATCAGCATCATTTAGCAGCTGTTTGTGTGTTCCAGCGACAAATGTTGTGAGGGGAAAAGTTGGTATACGCTTCGGAATTGTGAATGAAAGATGTTAAGGCACCAAGTGGGTGCTACGTCAGTTCAGAAATAGACACTGTTTTTGCGGGAAGGTTGAGTGGTGAAAGCTGAGAAGTAAACTCTATAAACATAACAGAACTAAGGTCACATGTGTGAGAGTTTATGTGTACATACGTCCACTGGAACACCTCAGTTTAGATATAAACGACGTTGCTTAACACGCACTACCTGACAAAAGTAATATTCCGAGGTACGGAGAGTTTTATAGAAGAACTGATAGCTGGTTTAAGAAACTGAAAATGCAATTTGTGATTAGTGCCTATCAACAGTTATTCCTGTTTTCATAAAAAGAGTCCGATCTCTTTGTGACAAAAGCAGTGTAGTCTTTATCGTGCCCAGTTAACTCACCAACTTCATGTAGCGTCAGTTCAGCAAACACAGACAACTACGTAAAATCAAACAAGATTCCAATCCAATCAAGAGTGTGCTGACCACATTTTTATCATAGAAGAGAAAATGTGACGAACAACTGTTTTCGATAATTCATCACTAGATTAATACAATTAATACAGATTGAGCATCATTCACAATTGATCACAACTGTCGCATTCCCATAGATTTTCCAGTCGGCCCCTCTCGAACAGCAGAGGCACTAGACTCGAGTTTCGCTCTCATTAGAACTCGTCGGTAGTGTATATCGTCGCCGCAGCTGGGACTTGAATCACGGACACGCTGTTCATGAAGCAACCATATTTACCACTGTACCATTGACCTCACATTAGGCACGACCGAATTATCGTATGTGAACACTGAACCACTTTCGCTTGTGAGTAATGATCAGGTTGCCCGATCGTCTCAACAGGAGACACAGTTACTGTCTGTTAACTCCAGTCGATGACCCGTTGGCTAGGACTTCTCTCCTAGTTGAAACCACAGAAATCATTGACTTGTTGGACGGTAGCTGATTACTGATGAGCCGGTTCAAGTCCCGGCAGTGGCGATGATATGCACTACTGACGAGCTCTACTGAGGGAGAAACTTGAGTCTGGTGCTTCTTCTCGATAGAGGCGAACTGGTAAGTCTATGGGAATGCGACAGTTGCGATCAATTGCGGATGCTGTTCAATCTATGTCAGAATCAAAATCCCCTATTACTCATCGGTATTCAACACAATTATAGGGACTCAGCAAAATTAAAACAGTGTGTACACAAGGAAAAGAGGTTTAGCAGAATGTCATTGAATCATGCAGAGCGTTACAAAATATCCAAGCATCTGTAGGCCAGACACTCAGTGAGCGATTCATCATGTTGTCTACAAAGTCCCGCTAAATCACCACAAACTAGTCAGACAGTTGATGTTGGCTACTGCTGAGTCGATCGCCATCCGATTACGCAATCCGATTTTGTGTTCACATAAAAATGTTCATGCAAGCCGTGCAGTTGCCGTGGCTAAAGGTCACACCATCAGTCTACATGTTCACCCAAACTCCAACTGACCTATTGATAGGTGAAACTCTAAAACACCCATCATGATCACGTGGCTTGTTTTTATGGAACGCGTTTCGCACCATTCAAATGGCCAAGTACTGCTTCCGCTGATCTAAGTGTTACTGCATACATCTTATTTTTTGAAAATTTTTCCCTGTGGATGATTCTACGTCGCTGTTGCGGTGAGTTGCGGCTAGAGCCACATTACCCCGTGGTCAGGCTCATAGCTGTTATGGGTTAACGAATGAATGAACAGAGAAGTAAATGAGTAAACAAGTCAGGCGTTACCATCCCCATATTGTCTACTGTAAACTGATGGTAAACAGTTTCACACTTTTGGGTAGCGTTATTCTTTGTTTTTAATATTGTTGACGTGAAATTAACGAGAGTAACAAAGACTCAGATTACCTTTATCAGTCTCTGCCGCTTTCGAAATCCAAAAGACATCCAGTGGTTGTTAAATGGAAGGGTAGATAGCATCTTTCCAGCACACTTTTCATAATGACATCAGATGTATCCGTACATTGCAGCTAGCAGGGTGATTTATCATTCGTGAAATTTAAATCCCTGCAACCAGGCCATTGAACATTGTGCATCTCTTTGAACTCACAATGAAACAATATAAACAAGTTCGAACCGTAGAGGAAACTTTTCAAACAAAGAGCTTACTGTATTGTTTAGGCATTCACACATGGAGCTGGACAGGTACGGAAAATTTGGTTAGTTCCTATTCTACTTTGTATGGATTTGCGCCCTCAATAGCACTGTAGAAATTACCAATGGCAAAAAAGGAAGATAAACATACATCAGACGAGAAGCCGGCGTGGAAAAAGACGTACCACTGAATGAAGCAGTGGGAGTCGTTGCTCGCTTTCGATTGCATTCTTCGAACAATAATCCGAAATTGCTTTTGGAAATGAACGGATGTGCACTTACTCATAGACGGATTTATGTGGACGGGAATGCAGCAAATACCCAAGAAATGTCACTGTTATCGGAAAACAGTTTATACAGGGTTTATATCCAAAACCGGAGTCTTTTATTTATTTAAGTTGACTTCACCTGAATAACTGTTAAACCGTCCATCAAACTTCATTATAGCAACCACCTTCATGGACCGACTAGAACTCGAAATAAATACTGTGTTAGGTATGTTTTACCGTAATATGGCAAATACTTACGTTGGAATTAATTACTCACTAGATTAAAGATTCATAGAAATTCCAAGTGGTAGTCCATCCAGGATTTGAAGTCGGTATGAGATTGCTTGTAACTTTTTTCCCCTGAACTTTTTGGATGGGGTGGCCGCTAACTGATCGATGATAACATATATCCAGTTTACTGTAAGCCATTTTATCGGAAAGTAAAGTTACAATTAGTCTTCGTCATTGCATTGAGTGGGATTGATAGAAATGCCACTTCAGGACGTTAACTCATTTGAGATGAACGGTGAACACTTTCAAAGAGCAGGATTTGTAGACAGGCAAGTTAAACTGTATAGTGACAAATGAATACTAGAGAGGAAGTGATCATAAAGTAGTGGCTATGAAATAGAAAGCATGGGACAGTGATGGGACCGGAGATAAAAGAGGAGTATGCGGCTGAGATGCTCATTAATCTGTTTTTATTCTAATTAGTTCGTATTCAATATCCTTCAACATTGCATAGATAGGCTGGCGAAAACAGGGTAAGAATATTGTACTCGATGATAGCATAGTCATAGTTTTCTTTACCAGCTGAAGGTGATCTACTTTTTCTCTTTTACTGAATGCCGTTAATCCACCTAAGTCTTCATCTGTTTACTCTTCCGCTAGCTTGTAGTAAATCAAATCATTTCACAAGTAGCAATGTTAAGTGTGTCTTAACAACAAAGCTTCCTTAGAATGTCGGAATCTAGCTAGGGACAATGGAGTAGAATGTGAGAACCGTTGCTTAAAAATAAGAACTATAAAGTTGAAAATATCCCTTCAGTGATTCCCATAAAATATGCTGTCTGTTTTTCACTTGTTAGTTTATTTATTTATTTATTTATTGTAAAGCTAAGTTGAACCGACCAGTTATTTGATGTTCTAACAAGATTCACAAATTCGCAAGATACTAATTCCAGAGAACAAATGCATTTCAATTGAATGTAAAGTCAGCTTCGCAAAAAAGACATTTTTAACTTCTCTTTATCTCAGGCTGATCTTTACGCTGGAGCCATTTTCATTGATCAAGCAATCAAAATAAATCTTTATCCGGCCATCATAATACTACTTATAATCTCTGGGCTTTTTACAATTTTGGGTAAGTTCTTTAATGATATATTATTTTCCGAACAATCAGATTATCCTTCTCACCAATGAACAGTTTTTTGTTTTTAACATTCTCTTGTTCAAGGAATCACTGTCTACCGAGATGGTAGGAGCTGAATGAGTCGGTTTCAGTGCTGGGCTTTAGACAACCATCAAATCGTGTGGTTTACACTTGAGTTTATGTGACAGAATCGTGGGAAAGATAAAAGGCTCTAATTACGGGGTGAAACAGAGGTGTGGAAAGGAACTAATCATTAAAAGCCTGTCCATATCCAGTTAGTGAACATAAAGACACTTACACTTGGTCTACAGTTGAGAGTGTATGGCGTCTTCTGCAAGACAAAGATGGATACAACGTTAACTCATACGGCAAATATAGCATTCAACAGTGTAATCGGACAATTTGAAGTCACTGCCGAAAAATCCGGTAATTTACGATGAAAACTTTGAGCAGATTCATTTACTCAACGGTATTTATTACAAACTACCTTTTAGTAAAAAGAAAACAGTGTGATCAAAATAGGTGTTGCTTTTGTTATGGGGTTTATAAGGACTGAAAACATCTGGTTGTCCAGTCTCCTAAGATTCCTGATTAGATTATAATCATATGTTGAGAACCGGATTTTTCTGTCCACATAATGTACCTAATTGGCATGTAGGCTAGAATCTATGTGTTGGCTGGACGAAAATATTATGGTTTATAGCTTCGCGCTGTATTTCAGATATGAGCAATCTCCGAATTGCAGACAGCTCTCTCTATTCATCACTCGAGCAAGCACAGGAGAATTGCTCTAGTAGGATTCAGTTTATCTCATGTTTTGAAATAAAGGGCAAAGTTTTGGCATCACAGTTGAGCGTAGTGCTGCTACATTTCTGACATACCGTTGTCAATGTTACTAATGTTAAGAAACCCTATATATGAAACTGAGGACACCTGACTGAGTCAAATTTTGGAGTCAGATTCTGCATGATCACATTATAAACCGTACACTAACCGCCAAACTGTCATTTTCAAAATAATCCAGCACATGTGTAATGTCGCAACAGATGATCGGCACTTCCTGGAAAACTAAGTTCGGCGGCCGGTCGAGTACGTCCGTCCCGAAACCACGTCGGCCGTTGTTAATGTTGTTTAATAGACAGTTTCGTTTGTGAACAGTATACTACTCACAAACGACATTCAGGAACGAAGGAACAGGCCTCAACGTCAGGAAGACGACGGACTAGAATCGACTTTCGGAAGTGTGTACGCATTACGGGGGAAGTACCACCAGGGCGAATGACAACCTACTGCTACCCAATGTGTGTGAATACACGTCAGTCGTGCAAATGAGTGTACGTGTTCGTGGTCCCATGTTAAGACATGACCTGTATGGGATTTCGTACGATAAACGACTTTGGCGATCACAACAGTATTCCGGTATTCCGTGCACACATTTCTCAGGTCTTGCTGACAGTGAACTATCCGAACCACTTCTGTACATGCACAGCTGTTCCACAACACAGTGACTATGTTTGCTTCTTGACTGACGCAGCGGTATGTACCTTTCCGGGTTTAGTTATGTAGATTGGTTTCACCAAGCATTTCGCCAGCGCTGACACAAATTACGTTCCGTTAGCAACTCAATCACGCTCAACGAGTTAATAACCAGGATCACTACTAACAGCACAACTTACTAGCATACTACCAGTCACATCAGTTTAGTCATTTAACAGGTCAATCTGTCTAAGTTGAATATCATGCACAGTTCATCCCACCTTTCGCATTACCGTAGGCTTTCCAGGCAGCTTTTTACAATGTTCGTCTTATATAAACCAAGATGCCCCACTGTTAGTCTGCGATTCATTCATTATTGAATGAACCGTAAGTAATTAATCTACTTTTGTGTTTTAGGTGGGTTGACGGCCGTCATCTGGACCGATTTCATTCAAACGATTCTTATGCTAATTGGAGCTTGTTATCTGATGATTGCTGGTGAGTTTTTGTTCTGTGAATGGAAATGAGTTTTCCGGTTAAAAACTTTACATGTAACTGGTGATCGAATAAGATGAAACCTCTTCACTACATACATCTATCACTCGTTCCTACATAAAGTGAAGTTTTATTCGAGCAAGCCGGTATTACTGGAATTCTTCACGTACGTGCCTTTCACGTGCTTTGAAAGAAAACTAGTTAATAAATGACAATGTCCACACCATATGACACATTTTACCCATCCTAGTGGGCAAGTTCTTTTTCATTCACACAGATCATATGTTATTAGGCTCATAGGTTGTCACAGGGGAGAAAAATATCTCCGTTTATTAGCTCTTGATTCTGTGTTGGTTGGAACAAAAGCGGTTTGTGGATGTAACTAAAAATCGAGTAGAAGTAAACAGAAGCGGACTTCAGTACAGCTACTGACGTGCAGTTATATCAACAGCGAAATTTCAGACACAGTAGAACAACGTTCAGTGAGATTTCCGCACTCAGCTGTCTGAGAGGCTGGGCTAGATAAGTGGTTAGGGAATTTTGTGGCGCAGGTTATTTCTTAAGTGTTTGCTGAGCAAGTGGAATTTTAAAGATATCAATTGAGTCAGCCGTGATCATGGACACCAGCGCCGTATTCCATTGTGAACAAACCCTAACTGTGAAGCAGTTCCCTCTACAAGTTACCTGCTCTTGTAGTAACCCAGTTTCAAGGAATGATCCACTAGAAGCTTATTGATGGTTGGTGGGACGAGATGTGCCAGTGGATTACTTGACTGTGAAGTTTGTTGTAGACAAGACGGACGTCACCCCAAAGGTATATTTAATTCACTGAGACCCGTCCTAATTCTCGTAGTCTCCATGGATAGGACATTTTTCTGAGATCCACAATTTTCCAACAGGCCCATCTCTTCACGCATACTGAGTTCCAAATCACTCTTACGACAAAATCCGCAGGCACATGTCTTCGTTTAAAAGTGTGAACTGACCGTGGAGACGAAGATAGCAAGACGAACTTTAGGATGAGATGTTTCATAGATCCTTTCTGAGAACTTAAAGAACGTCTGCGCCATTTTTACCATGGTCGTTGTGATCATCTTGGTAAAACGCTCTCTGGAGGTCAGGCAAACTCACATCAATGACCAATCTCGTGTCGCCAACCTGTGTTCAAACGTCTCCAGCAATTAACAAATTCGTGGCGCATCGATATTCCTTACGAAAACCACGCTGCTCCTTAACGATAGGTTCGAGGTCATCAATCTTGATCAGAAAACAGTCATCTGGCAAAACCTCCGATATGGTAGATAACATTGAAAGCAACGTTGTTGATTGATAATTTGATAGGTTATCTGTGCATCTATCTTCTTACCTTTCGGTAGACAACCGAGTGACGTGTGATGTGGTAGGTTCTCTAGTTTGATTCCGATTTGTAACACTGCTATTCTGGCTAATTCATTTGGGATGTGACACGCAATTATACGCAATTACATGCTGTTTACTCGGAATGTTGGTTGCCCGTACATCTGTGTTGTTAAATCCACCAGAAGTTTCAAGTTACGCCAGGATTGTGCTGTTGCCTCTGGGTAGAAATGTGCAGCACTCACTCTCAGGTTTTGCACAAGACCATGTCAATAACAAAACCTATCCTCACTCTTAGTGAATGCGGTGTAGCTGCACCGTGTGACATGTTCAATAAACGCAGGTTCCAAGCTGAAAACTTTTAATGTGGTCAGACGTCTGGTTCTATTTTTTAGGCATCTTTGCCTTTTTAATTAAAGGTGGTCACTAACGGCACCGGAAATCTCCTTAACGTTGAGCTGCCAGTGATGTTTAAGCCGAATTAGTTGATGTTGCTGGGCCTTTCAATCCTGATGAGTTGTGTCTCTATCCTTAAAAAATTCGCCATATGGTAGGTCTTCAGACCCATATTTCAGGAATTATATTGTCTAGTTGCATATAAATAAGTGATTTAAATTATCTTGTGTACACCAAGACCAAGTGGAGCTGTGATTTTGAGATGTCCTATCACGTGAACCTCGTTGGTAATATTTCGTGAGAACAAGATGTTGTTTGACTCACTCACTACCTGGCACCATCCTGGATATGCTGAAGTAGTCCCGTTCCAAAAATTACTCGGAAGAACTGCATTATTAATTAAATTATTCGTGTAATCTAGCTTATAGTGACTGAACACCCTCGTTGCCAAAATTTGAGTGTAAACTAAAGATGCTATTTTACTCAAAGCGTTATGTTATACCGTTTCGAAATCCCTGTACGCAGAATGCGGTCTGCAAACCAAACGAATCAGGCAAGCACAGTGCTGACTGACAACATGAGTGGTAACCAGCAACAGTCGCGACAAGTGCGGAGTACATATAGCATCAGAGCTTTATTGTAATTTTTGAAATCGACCTAGGGGGATATTAGAGTAACCTAACTGATAAAGAAATATTAAGAATTTCCTACTGTTCTGCTTCCTCCAATCAACTAGCCCTACAGAACTACCCGTAGGTAGATTGAGCAACAATGCTGATCAACACACAACTGTACGATAGTGTAGTAGCACAATCGTAGGTGTACCTGTGCTCGCATCCACCATGTTTATTTCACGATGTTCGTAAAGTTGAATGGACTGTGTTTCACCCTGTTTCTTTTCTTTCACTGTGACAAGGTAAGCTTACTGTAGGCCTTCAGATCTTTCTGTAGACATTTGGGTCAATTTCTGTGGTCACGGTAGCTACGCAAGTTGAACACATGTACCTCAGGCATCCTGGTAGACCAACTACGGGGCTCTTCCGTAAGTTGAATGAGTTTGAGTCAAACCCAATGGATAATTTGAAATCCTCCATTTCTACGGATCCTCGATGGTATGAGAAATTAAGTGATCGCTATACTGTAATACTCATTTCACCATCTGTTCGCAGAAAATTGACACTCAGGCACACATAAGAATATTAAACTCCCAACAACCAATTACAAGGATGTCAACCACTTTTAAGAGAAACAACACAACATAGTCTAGAGGTAACAAAGTAAAAATTATTTCACTTCGTGGATTTCGCATAAATGTTTGAGTGCAAAATATGCAATATCTGTCTACAGATTACCCCTTCGAAATAAGATGGGAGTTTGGACTCGAATGCGTGATAGTTTTAATTCGACCAACGGGTGGTGATAGCTACAAATAGGTGTGGAGTCTACCAGAGTCGTGCGAGCCTGTAAAATTGATTGGGTTTAACATACTGAATTAAATGCACCACACGCCTGCTGACGGTAGCAATGAGTTTACTGTAAACTTTAGGCCGAGAGTTCCGGTTTCTAGACGCCCTTGCAATATGAACTAGGAGGGTATCACGTAAGCTAACGTTTTTTCTATTTCACCGACCAGTCAGTGGGCAGGTTGAGCGCAGGTGTGACTATGACCGCTTGAGCAGAGGCTGATCAGGTTGTTTCCACGTTCCTAAGGTTATGTCCGGCATATGTTTGACAGCTTGGGTCAAATAAATGTGTGATGGTCTACCAGTGGTATGCTGATCGGTTAGTGAATCTATAGAACGCGCCTATGCAGTGAAAAATTCACGCAGGTTTAAGTTGGAGGTTGCTCACGGAACACTGTATGTTGTTGTCGATTTGGTAACTTGACGCTGCGCAATTTTGCTCACGTGAGTTTGCGGGAAAAACAACGGAAAGCTGGTCACGTGCTATGATTCCAGAATTGTGCAGTGCATCCTGAACTACAGGTACCACTAGAAAGTGTTTTCAAAATGTAATCGAATAAGTCTAGGTTAGATACACAGAGCAGGAGTAACACGGAGAAAACACCTGTAATGCGGGAATGTTGAACTGCGCGTCAGTTCATTGTGACAAGTACATAATTTGAATTCCTTTGAACACGATCGTAATAGTTGCTGATTCTTACTTTAGTCTTAGAACGTTGTTTCTTTCTCACAATGCACATACATGAACGGTTCTGAAACCGGCCAGATATCACTGTGACTCAAGCTGTTCCTTAGCACAACAATGACACGGAATAGCGTAGACGAATATTCCGTCGAAATAATCCCTGTGCTACCGGTATGACTTCGTAGGTCACCTGGCAGAACACGTCATGGCATAGCATGGCACGTTATGGCGTGCTGTTTCTTTTGCTTGTTCGAATTTAGCCAAAGTTCACACTGTTCGCCATTGAGTCTCCTCTACAATAAAGGAAGTAAATTTGGGTGAAATAAGATTATTTGGTGACGTTAGCAATAGAGTTGATGAAGACACGTCACTGACTACGGTATGATGAATGGTGTTCCGGCGATGTGAGTGACTACGAGGTCCCTAAGCGAAGAAGAGACGCATACAGACCTGATTTAATATAGTATCCATGATCTGCACAATGTATAATCAAATAACTGTTTGATTTCTTCTTGATTTTGTCCACACGTTGATGACCCAGGCGAATTATGTCCTGTGCGATAGACGCTCATCTGATGTACCATATGCGTGATCCAGCTCCCGTGGACTGCATATTTCTAGTATTCGTGAAGTTGATCGATTATCCAGATTAGCGGAAAGCACATTTTTAGAGATTGCTGATAAGGATTTGGAGTATCAGGTTTATATGGCCGCTGCTTCAATTGTGGTGAAATTTAACCTGGCAAGGCAACGTGGAAATATTCGTTGAGTTATTAATATTTTCTCAGCGTTGAGAAGGTATTCTTCTTGTTTAACCACACACAGAAGGCAGAACACGATTTTTTTATGAACTGGCAAATTATGTCATATGAGCCAGGGCATTCAGCGTATACTAAACGACACTTGTATGAGTTGCAACCGTGGACAGTTTACTGCGGGTTTCGTTGTAAAGCCTCTTTAATTATGAAACTGCTGGCTACTAAGTTACAATCGTGCTAATAAGTTACCACATTCATTTCCATATGGATGTTCGACGCGTCTGAAATCGACCTCTAAAGCGAGGGGCGTTTAGACAATCGTAACTATTACTGCACGTGCATGGTCCTTCTATGTCGGGCGTGTCTCAAGTCCAACAGCTGTAGAGGCACACATGATCTTGTTGAAACCCGCAGATTCTCCGTAATCTTTTAATGTGAGTGTTGCACTTGAAGCTTTCAAACAGGTGGCTGCTACCGGTTTACATTCGATGTGATATTCACTGTCAGCTTGCTACTGAAATGGTGACCTATTTAACCAGTCGTAACCATGTTTTCGACTGGCTGAACTTCAGGATCCATGCGTCTCACCTGGCAGATTTCTACCAATTTCACCTAGGGCTATTATGTTAAGGAGCTTGAGTAGCACAGTTAATGTGGGAGTTCGCACTTTTGTGAACACAAGGCTGCCAGCGAAATGATTGTCTAGAAATTACTACATGAACCTCTCCAGTGATAGCTCTGTTTGGAAAAATGTTTACGTAGAAAGTGCGTGTGGTTCAGCTATTTGAAAAACTTGATGGTTTACTGCCATAAACCTTGTTACTAGAGAACTGTCCGAAGTGATGAGGTGGAGTGCCCATGAGTAGACACATAGGCAATCAAAATATTATGATCTCTCTCTCGGGTCTGTATATAATGTGTAAATTTCCCGAAGGTTAACAACAAACAAAGCGAAATGTCGTTTAGATACTCACGTACACAATATGATTCACGCGGAAATGGTAAGCTGTTGCATAAATATATATAATTATCCCAGCTTTGAAAGGCTTGCGGTTGTCTGGTTGATCAGTCGAGGCGAAAGAACACAGTGTGTTGTCCTACAAGTCTGATGACTGGCAACTGCTCATCAGGTTTAAAAAAGATGATAAAACGGCTCACATGTAAATACAATGCAAACACAGTATAAGAAAGTAACCAACCGAAGTATTCTGCGCAGTTTTAACTGAGAAAGTGGGATATGGTGTGAATTCGCCTTACCACTCAACGACGAAGTGGCTAGTGTAACTGTTTGAACCCGTCCGAAAAATGATTGCTCCGCTCAATCTATGTGATACGTTTGAATTTGTCGAATGCATACAGGACATTGACATGAATTCACAGAAATTATGCTCATTAAACGTAGCGTCGTTAATCACAAACGTACCGCTATTAGAAGCCGTCAATTTCATCTGTGACTACGTGTCGGAGACCTGAATCGATATTGGTTTACCACCACTGAAACTGAAAGAGCTTCTGCTCCGTTGCACATTCGATGTACAACCGCTGTTCAACGGTGTGCTGTATTGACAGACAGATGGCGCCACAATGGGATCTCCGCTTTGACCTCTCTTGGCCGACATATTCATGGGAAGGCTTGAACATACTACGCCTCAATCCACCATCAACCAGTTCAGTCAATATCACCGATACGTAGACGATATATTTATCACACACTAATATGCAAACAGTACTCGACACATTTAATCGCGCCCATCAGTCAGTTAAGTTTATACTTGAACAGAAGACTGGAAACGAGATGTCAATCCTAGATATTCGTTCACACTGACGAATAGACGAAACTATTCAACACAGAATTCATCGTAAGAATACGTGGACAGGTCAGTACACAAACTTTCATAGTTTTGTACCCCTAACACAGAAGAGAAGTCTAGTGCGCTGCGTGACTGACACAGCATACACAATTTCTTCAGCGGATATATTAAAAAGTGAACTCGAATTCATAAAGAACGTACTTTATGATGACGGCTACCGGAAACGATTTACGCCAGAGAAATATGATCTGAACATCACCTAAACTTGAAGTACATGACGTAATGAACAAGTTTGTGTTTATTTGAGTACTGTTCAAAGCTGACACTTCCTCAGAATGGGTGACAAATAGGCCCAGCCATACAATCAACAGGATCTACGCTACAGCTGGACTCCGTAATCAATTCTCCACATCTCCAATTCCCAGGTTTTTATAACAAAGACAGACTGACAGTGCAGACCTCATCTGTGTGTATCTACTCACGCATTTGTTCCTGTGGAGTAGGTTATATTGGTCGAAACGAATCCGATGACACCATCCACGGTGACTGGGGTACGTGGAATCACGATCGGTCAACAATGCTATCCTCGCTCATCTGGTTGAAAGTGGGCATTAAGTGACAACTGATCAATCCTTCAAAGTGGTGTGTCGTAAGCCCGGCAACCCATCAAAAGCGGTCCGAATTAGAACACTTTCTACTGCCGAGGCTATTGGAATCAGGCTGCTTGACCCGGTATTATGTCATCAAAAACGGTTTGTGCAGGCACTGCATCTACCATGGCCACAAATCCATCGGATCGATGGTCAACCTGCGCGGTCAAACCAATGGACAAGCGTGACGTGACCAACCAATCAACCCATCGCCAACTGATTGATCATTGATCTAGTTTCTCTGTAATATGTCCGATCGATATCCCGATCTAACTCTATCAACTTCTTATATAAGTGTCCCGGCCTGAAGATGAATTATCGAAAACATATGTTCGCCTATGTCTTTATTCTCAGTATCGTTTGAATCGAATGAAAGCTAGAAAATAAACGATTCAACTTCACACGAAAGCAGTACACAAACTAAAACCCAGCATTTCACCGGAAAATGGATTTAACGGTAATTGGTACTGAAAACACCTTTTACGAAATTAGTAATAGGGGTAATAAACTTTTCAACCATCAGGCTGTCAACCCATGCTAACATGGCAAACAGTTATCGTTTATCTACCACAGGTTTCTTATCTATGAACAATTATTTATCTGAGGGCTCTGGCCTGTTGTGGTAGATGGAGACAGCTGTAGTTAAAAAATGGAATGCATAAACTCTCTGCGTTGATCAGTGTTTCACATTAAGTTCTGTCTTTTAGTCATTCGTATTGTTTGTGAACTATTCCATAAACTGATCGTTGTTAGATCAGAAAGAATCGATTGGTATCTAGTATTACTGCCTATTGACATCATATAGTGAACTTGTTGTTCACACCCTTTGACAAAGATAAAAAGGTGCATTGCAATAGGTGTGTACGAATTCTCCGTCAGCCTGCAAGCTGACCTATCTCTTCACTCAGTCACAGGTCGGAATTCGGTCGGTAACAATACTGATCGATAGAGAGAAGCTGGATTCTTCCTTCTTATCTATAAGCCCACAGAGTATCAGAGATAAAGGTGCAGACAGTTGTGAAATGAATGAAAATTGTATGCATTTCATGTCAAGTTCGTTCTGGTTTGATTAGCAGAGTGGATACCCACATTATTCCAGAGAACATTATGGTCGTATGACTTCTCAATTTGTTCGGAAAATAAGTGAAATTTATGCGTTCATGATTTGAAATTGAAGGTTTAGACGTTGGCAATTCTCACACGGTCATTGTCTGTTTCTTAGCCTACATCCCAAAAAAGAGTTGAGATGTGGTTGTGTATAGTTAAGGGGTTAACGAGTTGGTGACGACACCAAATGACATTCGAGTCGAAACTCGCATTCAGTCGGCTACCGCCCTCGCGACCAAGACTAGCACTGTTTGGTTAGATAAGTTGGTTTGGTTTAGATAATTTTATTAACCATTCATGTAAGCTTTTGCCAGCATGGATGCCTTGTCCACTTAATAATAACGGCTTCTAGAACTTGTGGCAGAATGATTAAACATTTTAGCACGTAGGAAAAAATTAGTTGATTCATGTCACTTATGTAGTGGACTACATTAATAAGTGGTACGCAGGTTTTATGTTGCGCCACTCACTTGCGCAAAACAGCAAGTGAATGCAATTTCTTTAATAAGAGGCTATTTGGAGATGGATGTCTGAAGTTCACAAAACGTCCTTACCGCCTGCCTACCAAGACAACCAATGCAATGTATTATGTTTATCGAACAACATCTGTTTCAGCAGAATACTGTGTTGTTACTATCAGCAACTTGGACAAAATAATAACTTCTTAACGCTCTCACTATTATACCGTAGTGGTTTACATTGGTGAATAACTGCAACAAAATCGTGAGTAGAGAAACGGATGCTAAGTTAAAAGTATACAGGGAGACAAAAATTAAACCTGAGTAACTGCGGTGGTCGTCCTCAACCATTCAACATAAAAATGCTCAGACTCTGCAAACAAGCTACTGAGTTATGAAGGAAAGTATTACGACGTCTGAGGATTTCACGGCCTGAAGATAACGTTATCCGATTAATTTGGGAATAAAGAAGAAGTATTCGTGGCACCACAATGTCTGTTTTAGCACCACCGATTGCGTTTTAGCGTCGATCCTTTGAAGCCCCCGAACAATTTTAACGTAACCTGAAGTGAGTTACACGCTTTCTGTCTCATAATGAATGATGACTGACTAACTAAATCAATTTTATGGTTTTACATGTTTGAGGCAATCAGAAATTCATACACGAGGTTACTACCACCAACAAAACAAATGGGGACATACCGAAGAATGTGTGGTCTAAATATGCCGTACTTTATGAGGACTGTCAGGTATATATAGACTAGTCTACACTTGTTTGAATCTAAAGTATCGGGGGTTATGTTATGGCTCAGTTCTAGCATGACTCCCTGGATTTTCCACTACTGCGCACTATGCCTATATGTCTCAAAAAACGTTCCGTCCCGTCGGTAAGGCATAATTCGAACGAGGTATACACTTTACTTAAATCTCCCACAGAATAACAACAAACTATTTAAGTAGAAAAATGATTTAGTATTTGAACACCAGGAACGAGACAACTGTTTCAGCTACAGCTTTCTGGTTATGGATTTGTAGATTTTGAAAAAAAAACGGTCCCAAGTAAATTAGATGAAAGATCACGTCAGTTTGCGTAATAAAGCACAGTTTCACTGCTCTAGGACAGTATTTCACCCACGCTGATCCATGCTAATTCGCGTTGAGTGTTGAAACGTGCAAAGTCGGTTGTCATCTACTTGCCGATACCCTTTTTTGAAGACAACATTCTGAATTAATAATGTTGTGAGCAGAACTTAACTCCCTTGTCATTTATTTGCGTACCGTCAAAATGTGTTTTTGGATGTACTCCCTGTTTTTTCACCAGCTTTCAGGCGATGACATAAATAGTCTAATTATAATCCAACGTTCCTGGTCGTTTCAACACTTCCTTCTCAGCGAAGAAAAGGCTTTTGGGCTCTGTAGTTTCCAGTTTTCCATCAATTCACGCAATACCGAATTGCTCATCATACATTTTGTCTAGCACATTCGGTTGATAACAAAATATTGTCATATCGACTTGTAAACTAAGATCAAAACCCAGGATAATGGTATGGGATTAACTGTTACAAAGGGTTGTAGTACTTGTTACTTCAAAATTATGTTTGTTGCCCTTATCACGATTAATAGCTCCAACCACAACACTATAGTATCATTATTAGATAATCTGTTGTTTAGTAGTTCCCTGTTTTGATGACTAGTTTACTGTCTCTATAGCAGCAGATTTCGGCTGGTACCAAACAGCGATGAACAAAAATGAACTCACATTTTCAAACAGTATAAAAATGCACAATAACGTTACAAACCCTGTATTATTCAACCGCCAAGTTAGATGATAAAGGTTCTAGGCAGATCATTTGCTGATTGAATAAGTTTCAGTAAGTTACTGCAGAACAGCCTAATAGATTTTAAGTTGAACTGTCTAGATAAGTTACAAAGCGGATGTCGTGGCTTCCTCGGTTGCACTACTGGAGCAACTCGGCTAACGCTGGTAAACCTGATCGATCCAAGGTCCTAATAGTAATCAAATATGTGCTGACGAATGATTATGAGAACTAGCGTTGGCGTTCAATGAAATATGGTCTTTGTCACAAAAATCCATCCGGTTCACGAAGGTAGATCGTAATGTTTCCGAGATCCATTGTTATGACCAATGCGAAATATGTTGTCTTGTATCATCATGACTATCAAAATGAAAACGTCAACTTTAACGGCATAAATCACGTGTCCTGGCGCTTGGACTCATGCACACTGCTGCTTTCATGTACTCTGATAGGAATGCAAATGCCAAACGTCTGTATGCAAGGTCTTTGGTAGTTGTGCTTAGCTACGGATGCATCTGTTTTTGTGATTGTTACAGAAAACACTTACTAGAAGTACATTTGTACCTTGACCGGCTACCGCAACACGTTCTGCTGGTAGATAGTGTGCTATCGCAAAATGCTTGTGGTTTATCTTTTATTCTGGATTTTGTTAGACATATTTCGTGCATTACTTTTGGTAGATGTTATAAATTTGTTGACAATTAAGTCAACTTGTACACGTTATTCGAATCGAATTCTAAACTAACCATAACATAGGTGAAACACACGTTAGAACACGTGTGATTTCTGGTTTCGGAAAGCACAGTACCAACTCGAACAGCAAGTCGTAACTATCAGTCGAAAGGTAGGCGAGATACATTACGTCAACGGTGTATTTGCCAAAGTACTTGCGAAACACTGTGGACAAACTCACGTTATGTCAATTCGCGATCATACCATCATCATCGGTCTGCGGGGAATTTTATTTTAGATTACTGGTGAGTAGTCGGGGATTTGGTTAATTTTAAGCTGAACACCACTCACATTTGATAACAGCCTTTGCATTCAGATAGAATTTCCAGCCAGCCTGTTCCGAAAAAGATTGGCTTGAAAGTCTTCCTCAATGCAAAGGCTGTGATCCAATGTGAGTGATGTCTAACTTTTATTTTAAGTGAATTTTACTTGTTGACAAGATTTTCCGTTCGTGCTGTAGCATTCCTCAAAGTCGGTGGATTCCAGTCAATGATTCATGCTTACTTTAACGCCGTGCCGAACACCACACGTATTGTTCAGTTCGAGCCAGTGGTCAACAGCCAACCATATCCTCCGTTGCCGGTAGATTCTGGAAACAAGTTTGCCCAATGTGGTATCCCACCTGCAGACGCTATGCACATGTTTCGTGATATAGAAGACAATGATCTGCCGTGGACTGGAGTCGTTTTTGGTCTGACGATAAGCAATGTTTGGTACTGGTGCACTGATCAGGTAAGTGGTCATCGGGGTGTTAGTTTATTCGGAAGTGATCCTATAAGGTTAAAACAATTTCCATTTACAAATTGATCCAATGCTCAATTTTTACCGGGACTTATCTTTAAGTTTGCGCGGACCACGATGGTTAGGCCAAGTACAATGTATGTTGTCTAGTCGTCTGTCATACCGAGTACACTGTCAATGCTGCGACTGACTACTTTAAGATGCGAGTGGACAGTTGCTGACCTGGCGTAGAGAAATTAAGCCGTCCTCCAACGGGATGATCAGTGTAGGCCGGGTTCACCTGCCGGCTGGGGCTCTCTTGACCCACAGACTAGGCAACTAGAAACTCTAGGTGGCTAGTCAGGCTCGGTGGCGTGAAAGTCCTTTTTGTTCGGCCGCATTGTCCGTGAAGTAAGTGTACCTGATGACATGAAGCAGTGAAAGCCTCAAAGAAGTCATGTTGCTGTTGGTTATAGTTCGGTTGTTTACTCGTAAAATGTAGCCATCTTGAGATTGAATACTTGATTACTGATAACTGTTTTTAGAGTTGTCCTCTTCACCCCGACGAAAAACATGTGGCTTTGCGTTCATCGAGTGAATCAGATGTGCCTGTGAAGTGGATTGTAATCATCTGACCATATGTTAACATTCGTTTGGTCCGAGAACATATTCCATATGGAAGTGGGAAGCCAGTACAGAAACTACTATCCTATAAGAGTTTGTTGAATAATTTCCATCTACATGAGACTACAGTAAGATCGTAGACTTACATTTTAGCATTCTTATTTAGGTTCGTTCTTTCGGGCACATCAGGCCAACGCAAGCTGTCTTCCCTGTATGAAGTATGTATAGTCGTACGCATCACTTGAGATCATCGAGTAACCAATAACCAGGGGAGGTTTGGGCAAGTGGGCTCACTCAGTCTGTATCAATGCATTGACTTAGATGTTTGGGTCAGAAAATAGTGCCAACCAAACAAATGGAAAGTGGCATATTCCTCATTGACGTTACATCTGACTGATGTAAAGTGTCATGCGATCAAGACGTAAAAACTGAAGAAAGCTTTCTGTGGATTGGTTGTTCTAGCTTACGTATACTTCTTGAGTAGAGAAAATTTTGCTTCTCGCAACCTGCGGCTCGAACCTACCTAGTGGGTTCCATTCATTAAGATATACAGATATTCATGGTAAAATCTAGATTACTGTCAATCAAGAATAAAGGGATATGAAGAATTTTGTCCCAAAAAGAAAATACTGGATGAAGCTATTGCAAGAAAGGGGGAGGAGTGTTGTATAACAGACAGTTTCGTTTGTGAACAGTATACTACTCACAAGCGACATTCAGGAACGAAAGGGCAAGCCTCAACGCCAAGAAGATGCTGGACCAGAAGCGACAATCGGAACCGTGTGTACGCTTGACGGGGGAAGTACCACCAGGGTGAATGACAACCTACTGCCACCCAATGTGTGTGAATGCACGTCAGTCGTGCAAATGAGTGTACGTGTTCGTGGTGCCATGTTAAAACATGACCTGTACGAGAGTTCGTATGATAAACGACTTTGCAGGTCAGGCGTCTTTTGCAGTCACAACAAGCACAACATGTCAATTGATACTGCTCACTTGTGTCGTCCTTGCAAAAAATGTAGACTGGAAGGTACTGTTTGATTCTCATTCCAAGAAAGATTCAAAACTAGGTCACAGATGATTTGAATACCTACTACAGACAACTGTTGTGAAAGACAGTCGGAACAGAGGGTGAACCAGACGCAACAAACATAGCTAACAGTCAGGGAGTTTGAACAGACCAGGCCAAGAGAATGTGAACAAGCAAACAGGGAAATCCGGTCCACGTCACTGTTGAGGTGAGCGGCGGCCCGAGCCACAGTACCTTTTGGTCAGGCTCATGGCTGTTATGATGATGATGATGATGATGATGATGACAGATTTGAGACATACAGGAGTCCGATCGCACAGCCATAATCTGATTGACTGATTGGAATTGAACAGAACCATTCACCCGACACTGAATCTATCTCAGGAATCGTGGACACAGTTGTTCCAGCTTTCCCTTCGAACATTCGGTCTCTAGGTTTGTAATCTCTGGGAGACAATGATACCCCAAACCTCGGATCGAACAGTGTTGCCTAGGTAATCTCACATGGTTGGTTGGGAGATGTACCTCCTAGAAGCGTGAGCTTCCGTTCAATCCCTGTCACCAAATAACAACCCGAACATAAACTTTTGTATAATATAACTAGCTTTTGTATGCACCCGCTAGTTTACTCACGTAGTACATCATATGTTGGGCGTACAGTAATACAATTTTCTGACGGAATCGGTGGGCATGAATCGAAAAACTGTGGTGTGGTTAAAACACTTTCAGAAGCGCAGGGGTTTCGGTGAACCGATTTAACTCA